>OY293305.1:66767422-66914883 GCA_958502075.1 Orchestes rusci
GATGTTCCCAATGAGAGCATCCCGGATGAAATGTTTACAAGTTATTAAAACAACCACGAAAAAGGACTTATATTACCAACGCTGATATTTTTTACAGCTACGGAATGTTGTTTATTTCTATATCTGATAAACCGATGATGCCTTTGTACTGCACGTGTAGTTTAACGGAAATGTTGAAATAATAATACTGGCCTACAAAGCACATTGTAGATTTATTTCAGAGTAGCTTGATCTGAGAGAAATCAATTATCCACTTCAAAAGACGCGCAGTTTATTTCAAAAGAGGATACATTTTTCTATTAAAAAAAAAAACAAAAACAAGTCAATCAATTTTTTTGTTTATTTTTTCGATTTTTAATACAAAAATGTATCACTTTTTGAAATATATAAAAATGAATATACCATTACATTTGATTTTTTGGAAAAAACTCAAAAATATGCTACCATTTCAGTTAACGCCATCTAGCGGCGACGGCGAAGGTAACAAATTCAAAACCAAATAAGCATTTAGTAGTGCAGATTATGCTCTTTCATATGAGCCCAAGTTCGTTAAAATCGGTTAAGCGGAACGGGAGAAATCTCCGTTTGTTCAAAAAAATTATTGAACTTCCCCCACCCTCTTATTATGATAGATAGAAGATAACGTTCTTGACAAAAAGTGTAGGTAAAAAGTCAGTGAATATGAAAATGATACCATAGAATATTTTCATTGGACAAAATCCTTTAAAAATCCTATTTTTCTACTTGGTGTTGGTTGTTTTTTTTTTAACCGCAAGCCTCTACCATGAATAGTTTCCCAGAGAAAGTACCTCGCATTCATAGTTTCCCTGTACATATAACGTCAAAAGTCTTGGACCCCCAACTTTTTTCCCATTTCTACAGATATTAAAAATCTGGTTACATAAATATGTCCTCGATTTTTTCTCCCAGTCTAGGTGCACAGACTTTTTTTTGTTGAGAAGTCATTGTGCCTTTTTGTCCTCTGAAAGAAAAAAAAAACACTCAGTTTCTCAAAGAGGTTTTATAAAAAAAATTGATAACTCCATTCGAAAGAGGGGTAAGAATTATACCGATCCTGAAAATTACATTACGATTGAACTTTTGATACACTAGATATGCAATTTTAAAGATGTCAAACATTGCCTAAAATTGGCAATTTTGGCTAAAAGCTTGAGAAATGTATGGTTTTTAGCAACTTTGAAACCGCACAGGTTGCGGTTGCGAAGGGTATGCCCTGTCCCACAGTTTCCTGCTTCGCATTGCTTTCACTCGAAGGCCAAATCGCCCATTGTGTTCCCTTGTTTGACGAGGTGCCCCTCGGTCTTAACCTGCAGCCTTTCTCTTCCTCGTTCTAAACCATCCCATGGTTTTTACGTTCAGAATTAGCACGATGTTTATATTTGCCGCTTCCTCCAAGTCTTCAATGTAGTTTTGTCTCATATTCCTGAGGCGTCCTTCCTTCAGAGTTGGGCAGTGGCACAGTAACGTCTCATCCTCCTCGATGCAGTCCTTGCTGAGATCATCAGTCCCCAGACTCCATTTTTGAAGCATGGTTCCGATTTCACAGTGCCCTGTGATCACTCCCACAAGGGTGCTCATAGAGGATTTGCTCTGCTTTTGTGTTTTCACTGTTTTTTCCATATCCAAGTTTGGTCACAGAGCTCTCGATGTGTTGCTCCACGTGTCGCTGTGTAGCTTTATCATGTTTTTATCTACTGTATCTTTCAATAGTTTGATCGTTGGTAGCGATGTGTTTTCCATTCCGGCTTCGTCCTTTCTCGGTCCCAATTGCGACAGTCCATCTGTCATCGTGTTCACTTCAATATTGCTATGTCCAGGAACCCAGCATAGAACGGTTGTTCCCGAGCCAGGACAATGCGTCACGGCAACTCATCACTACCTTTGACCTTACTGTATCTGATTCTATTAGTCTTTACGCTGCTTTGCTGTACGCATTGATTGTGACGTCTTTTGTTGTGTGCTCCGTAGGTAATTATGGGTCTCACAATCGCTGTATACATCCAGTGAATAATGTGCGGCTTCAGTCCCCATTTTTTTACCAATCATTCTCCTGCATATACAGGCTGTCCACTCTGAAGCGTCCCACCCCTGTAACATTTTTGTTTATTAACCGATTTTCATTTTTTTTTTGTTTGTTAGGTCTCGTCAAACACTTTTTAAACATTATACCAAATCAGTTCCAGGGACGTACTTTTGGGTGATTATGGGGGTTCAAAGTGGGCCAAATTTCGGAAAATCGTATAAGAGGATTTTTTAGAAAAAAACTGACAACGGAATCTCAATCAGAATGACCAAAAACCTCCCTGTTCACATGTTAAAAAAAAAATGTTACTGTTTTGGTTATTTTTTTTTTGTTAATTTGTTGATAAAATCCCAGAATGTGTGTTTTAAACAAAAAATCGTCGATACCTAATACAGGATGGGCGACTTCAGAGTGGACACATCGTATTCAATGCATTAAGTTTTTCCGCATATCTAGGCTATAAAATTGTCAATCGTAGCATGATTTTCACGATAGGTATAATTTTTGCCTCTTACGAATGGAGTTATCCATTTTTTTCTAAAACCAGTTTGAAAAACCGTCAAGGGTGGCTTTTTTTTTCTTTCAGAAGACAAAAAGGCGCTTTTCAACAAAAAAAAGTCTGAGCACCTAGACTGGAAAAAAGAATAGAGTACTTATTTATGTGATCAGATTTTTAATATCTGTAGAAATGGGAAAAAAAACATGGGTGGCCCAAGTCTTTTGACCTTTTGTGTATAAGAAGAGTGGACGTAATCATTAAAGGAAATTTGGAATTACTCACATTCCATAAAATAACCAGAAAGACTCTAAAAATGTGTGTTTTCTCGACTTTACGGAAATGTATTGAAAAATTGGTCGCAATAATTATTTGACGAAATTTCAAATTACCTTTAGAAAAAAAAACAGAAATTATGATAAGTTATAATTCCGTGAAATAATTCGCAATTTCCAATCTATACGTCAATCTATGAGTCACCGTATTTGCTTGAAACTTGATTCGATTTGTGTATCAAAAGTGGTCGGAGAATTTGCAGTTGTCTTTGGAATTCTGCAACTCTCCGAAAAACTCAGAATCTGTTAAAAAAATTGGAATCAAAAGTCGTAGACATAATGTGAATTATCTGTTATTACGTACAGGGTGGCCCACTAAGAATGCGAGGTACTGTATCTCGAAAACTATACATCGTAGAGGCTTGCGGCAAAAAAAATTATTACTAAAACGGCCAAGAGAAAAACCTTGAAAATATTTTCAAGTTTCTGAAATCGTCGCTAGGGGGCGTAACAACCAACACCAAGTAGAAAAATATGATTTTTATGGAATTTTGTCCAATGAAAATATATCGATGAGCTCATTTTTGGATTAACTGACTACTTACCTACACTTTTTGTTCAAAAAGTTTTTTTCTATCTATCATAATAAAGTGGTGGGGGAAGTTCAATTGTTTTATTAAACAAACGGAGATTTCTCCCGTTTCGCTTGACGGATTTCAACGAACTTGGGCTCATATGAAAGAGAATAGTCTGCGTAGCATACTTTTGAGTTTTTTCCGAAAAAATCAAACGTAATGGTATATCCATTTTCATATATTTTAACAGGGGACACATTTTCCTATAAAAAAAAATAAAAAAAAAACAAAAAAAAACAAAAAAAAACAAAAAAAAAATACATAAAAACAAAAAAAAACATTAATTTTTTTGATTTTTTTTATAGGAAAATGTATCCCCTTTTAAAATATATAAAAATGAATATACCATTACATTTCAGTTAACGCCATCTAGCCGCGACGGCGAAGGTCAAAAATTCAAAACCAAAAAAGTTTTTTGAAGTGCAGATCATGCTCTTTCATATGAGCCCAAGCTCGTTTAAATCGGTCAAGCGAAACGGGAGAAATCTCCGTTTGTTTAATAAAACAATTGAACTTCCCCCACCACTTCATTATGATTTTGGACAAAAAGTGTAGGTAAATAGTCAGTAAATCCGAAAATGAGATCATCGATATATTTTCATTGGACAAAATTCCATAAAAATCATATTTTTCTACTTGGTGTTGGTTGTTACGCCCCCTAGCGACCATTTCAGAAACTTGAGAATATTTTCCAGGTTTTTCTCTTGACCGTTTTAGTCATAAAATTTTTTGCCGCAAGCCTCTACGATAAATAGTTTCAGAGAAACGGTACCTCGCATTCTTAGTTGGCCACCCTGTACAGGAAGATTCATTTTCAGCGACAAAGCGCCAGGGGCCGTATTCCCGTTCTCCAAAAACGCAAAGCATTTCGAGTCGCTTAGCGAATGCACATGTCACTTTCAAAATGGTATTTCCGTACGTTTAACGCTCACCGTTTGTCACATGCGGTGACAGTTTTGAAAACACCTACCAATTGGTTGCTGTTTTTGATATTCGCTTGACGTTTTCAGTCGTGTTCACATGTTTGAAAGTGTGATTTTGAGTATTTATGATCATATCAGAATAAATTAGTGGTGGCATACCAGTTAATCGGTGGTAATTTAATTAGAAATATTGATAATGTGAAGAGGTAACGATTTGAGGCTGATTTTGAAATGTTCATTCTTTCCAGTCTTTCGTTGCTCCAGAAATCGAATTTAACTTATTGTCAAGCTCTTGCCATAGTTTCCGTGAATCCACATTGGTGAATTGGTTCGTTTGCTTCTGCGTTACGAGCTCCGGGTGTTCGCCCACAAACCCGATCAAAAAATTTTTTTTTAACACCTGATAGCTGTTTTCTAGACATGTTAAGTTAATTTGTCCGTTAAAATTTAAATAATCATAAAAATAACAAATATCACGCAAACGCTCATGTTAAGACACTCAAAACTCATTATAGTTTGACTTAATTCCCGCCTGGTTCACATTCGATTTTATTTCGAAGTGGAACTGTCAAATTTCCGCTTGGCAAACGGGAAACATAATTTACCATCCACCATCTACATTGAATTCTGCGCGAGCGTGACTTTGAACAAAAATAAACTGTAGATAGTAGCATATGATCTCCGTTTGCCAAGCGGAAATTTGACAGTTCCAATTCGAAAACAAATTGGATATAAACCTTACATTACACCGAAATGTCACTGTCACTAGTCTCAGTCAACTACGTCCTTCGTCTCAAATGCCCGAAAATGCATCGTTGCCAGCGTTTTCTGAGCGCACTCAGTAAAAACGATACACACAGCAACGCGAATACGTGCTGGTTCGTAAAAAAACTGGTATTGCTCATAGAAATGTTCAAAAAAATTGAGCAGTGTAATATTTTTTTTGACAAAACAAAAAAGTATGACGTCATATTTTTACCAGGTTGATACTTTTGAATATTTTTTTCAAATGAATCCTCACATGAGTACAGGAACTAAAGCGAAAATATTGAATTGATCGATTGTGTGTATCAAAATTTGCAAATCTACCTGATTCAAATCAATTATTAACATACATACATCATAACATACCCAAACTTTTCACTTGAATGACATGTCACCGTCGTATAGTTTTGTCAAAACAAATATTACACTGCTCAATTTTGTAAACATGTCTATGAGCAATACCAGTTTTTTTACAAACCAGCTGTACATCAAACGCTCGCTGCCTTTCGCTTTGCTTACCGGGCGGCTGTGCGTTTTGAAAACGTGTCATTATTATATACGTGTCATATTCATCATAGAGACCCAGGAAAAAAGATCTGTAGAGTAATAATGTGCCCAAGAGAAAATCTGTTTCTACATTCTTTTTTGGTATTTAAATGAGAAAAACATTGAAAATATGTCGACATTCTGTTTTACCAGTACCTTGCGGCGATCCCAGAAACTTGAAATACATTTCCAGCATTTTTTCTTGGGCACATTACTATACAGATTTATTTCCTGAGTCTCTATGATGAATAGTTTACGAGAACTGGTACCTTGTCGCTGAAAATGAATCACCCTGTACACATAATGCTTAAATGACTTGAGTAGGTACGTTCAAAAGTTACCTAGTGGTAATCAGGTTAAAAATGAAGCAATTGTTGGAATTACGTGAAAAATGCGCAAAAAAGTTAAACATTCGTAATATTCAACTTTTTTGTGAAAAATGTAGAAATTACGTCGCCAAAATCGGAGATAGTTTTCGGTGCCTATTAAATACTTAGTCGTGATTCCTTAAGAAAAGATAATTTCTGAAAAAACATTGTAGAAGGAAGGAAGTATACTTTTCAAGGAAATTTCGTGGATTTATGAAACTGGAAATAACTAGAAATGTTACGTTTGCACATGCGCGTTCAGGCTGAGACTGAAAATCACTTTTTGTAAATGAAAATGTGTCCACAAATATTTCGTTAAGAAAATAATAATAATAAAAATAACAGTTTCGATTTTTTGTCGTTATATTCGAAACGTCGCAAGCGATTTTGATAAAATCTCAAGAGTTTTGTTCTTTTTATAATAATAATAATAATAATAAATTTATTTATGAAAGTACAGTGATACTGTTTACATAAGTCACAAAATATATAAGTATAACAAATATTACTTGAGTACGTATTATTATAGACGGAGCACTCTCGAGCAACAGCTTGAAATAAGTGGGCTTTTCTGCATAACATTGGTTCTTATTTTTTATCTCGAAAACGACGCATCCAAAAAGAAAAACTCAAGTTACATTTTTTGCTCAAAGTTGAATGGAAAATCAAAACATGGTTTTTACTTTTTGAAAACTTGATGGCGTACCACTTTTTTATTCGATAACAAAACATGAGTCGCTCCAGGTCCGGTCCTGGAAATTCTCAAGGAATTTCTCAAGAATATGCTTCAGAACCCCGGATATACTCCCTGAAAGTTTGGACAAAATCGCTTGAGGCGTTTCGAACCTACGGACAAAAGATCGGAATTTTCCTCAACATTCAACACTCTGTATTTTTTAACAAGACGTTTGCGGACACATGTTCATTCACAAGAAGTGATTATCCCACAATGCCATATTCACCATGTCAAAATGCGCACGTTTTTCACCCTGTACCCTGTATAGTATACAGGCTGAGTTCGTTGTGGTGTTCGAAACAGTTGATAAGATTTCACGGACCTAGCAACGGTTCGTAAAATCTCAACCTACCTCTAATTATACTAGTTGATAGATTTTTCTGAAGATGCTAGGCCGCATAGCTATGAATAGAATTAGAATTAATGCAAAATGCACAATAAATTACCTCAACTTTATCCTCAGTCATGGAAGTCAGGTCATCCAAAATCCTATGTAGTTCTGTAGAGACCTTATGTTCAAGTTTATCATCAGTTTGGTCACCTCTTTCTATTTGAGCCAGCTCTTTCACCCACTTGATGATTTTCATTCTTTTAGCAGATACTGCTTTCCAATCGCAATACACACGGTCTTCGATGCAAGCCAGCCGTTGTAGTTTTCGAAGGATTTTATCTAGTCTTCTTGCGTTTTTTTCTGCAGATACAAATCAGTATGAGAGTGATTGAATACAAGGTCACACTAAGATTTAAGCAGAAGTGTCCTATGTTGGTAGATCCATGATAAAGTGGAAGGATAGTTTAATTGACGTTCAACAAGACCTTTGAAGGGTGTCTATGCAAATCTTACCACAGACTCGACTTATTGCAGAAATAAACAAATAAGACATTAACCAATTGATTGCGAGGAAAGATTTTTCACGAAAAATTACATGGCGCTACTTACAATAGGAAAAGAGGTCGGTAAGTTTTAAAATGAACATCCTGTATTTATGTATGTGTAGCATCATTTTTTTTTACATTTTTAAGTTTTTTTTACAGAGTTTTATCACAATGATTGATACTTACCATTAATAAATTCTGAGTTGGTTTTCATCATTTCCGCAAAAGACTTCAGACTTTTATTATCTCGTATTTTTTCTAATATTTTCCTATGATTTGTGTCAAAGTATTCTTGCATCGCATCACTGGAATCCGAGTCTACATCCTACAAGGTGAAAAATAAACTTATCAGGAATGGTGGTCGTGGTCTCAGTGTATGTGAAATATTCGTTCGATATTTACGAAAGTTCTATCTATGATATTTTATGAATACAACAAAAAATTCGACCGAATACGAATTCGCTCTGGAATAAACTACAAGTAAATTTTACTAAATCGAAAAATAGTACTGTGTGACATAGAGGTACAGGGTGATCCACTATAATGTCGCCCCCTTAACTTTTTTATGTTTAGTGTCACAAAAAATTTACCATTGTGGGTACTGAAAAATACTTTTTTTTTTCATGTACGCAGTGTGGCCAATTTATCTTTTGTCCACATTTTGAACGTGTGTGAGATCCTCATTCTTTATCTTATCGAAGCAAAACAAAGAATATGTTGTAGGTCTATCTACCAAGTTTTTATTTTTATCATCATCAAAACAAATGATATACGGGTATTTAAAAAAGTTATTCACCTAACCAACTTTTTTTCAAATGGAAACGGGGATCGTGTGATACTTCATTTCAAAGGTCTTTTCATCCTTATTACACCCTGAAAATTTGAGGTCACTGTCTCGTTCCAAATTTTCTAGTTTGAGCCAGTATTTTTTTTTCTAGATCGCGTCCAGTTGTCGTTTTGACTACAGTGACTATATTCAAGACAGTGACGACAATGGAGGTCTTATTTTCTATTGGCTAGCGACGGATCCGCCATGTTGCAGCTAGCATTCGTTGTTTACATTTTGTTATGTGTGCGTCGTTCGTGTTTTGTGCTTGTTTTTGAATTAAATTCTATAACTTGCCGATCAAAACATCGATTTCAGTCTTACAATAAAAAAAAAGTTAAAAAAAGTACAGTGACTTTATAGAAAGTATCATACCCGAGCTGGGATTTGAACCCAGGACCTTCTGCACGCTAAGCAAACATCAAACCGCTGAGCCACCGGGGCCGGAAATTTACAAAATTCTGGGTATAGCCGCCATGTTGCAGATAACCTGAGCTCTATTGTCGTCACTGTCTTGTATATAGTCACTGTAGTTTTGACATTCTCAGCTGTCCCTACTGACAACCGTTTTCGGAATATTTGCATTTGAAACGCACGGTTTTTCACCTAACGCCAAAACAACGCATTCATTCATAATATATATACATGTTGGCGCATCAGTGTGTGGAAGTCCATTGTCTCCCTTGTGAAAAGAGATAGGAAAAAAAATTTCAAGACAAAACTTATAGGGTTCCAGCACGGTCACAATTTAAAAATATTACTGTGTATACAGAGTGTTCTGGGAATCCGTGTCATCAAAAAATACACTTTTTTTAAATAGCAACCCCAACTTTTGATAAGAGATTTGGATTAAGCGTAATATTCTACGTATGTTACAGTGGTTTTATTTGCTAGAACGTACAGTGTTGTCAGGCTATCGAGGATTTACTAAAATTTAGGAAAAAAAACATTATGTGGGTAAATTAGCTACAAAAACAAAAGATTTGAAATTGGGGTATATATCACTTTATGGCAACTGAAAATAACAAATTTTCTAGTAAGATATCTTCATATTTGCTATGAAATCATATTTTTCTATAGAATAAAGTGAGGATATGAAAAGTAATTTTTTTGCCAACTAAATGATGTCGCTCACGCGACATCAATTTTTTTTGCCAACCCAAACTAACCCAAACTAACCCAAATTCCTACGCAGAGCAACATTCCATTTGCCCAGATGCATAAAATAACAACGAATTAATTGACTTTTTTAAAAATACCGATTGAAAATCTGAAATAATCCTCACCTTATTCTATCGAAAAGTATGTTTTCAATGCAAATATGAAGACCTTTTTATAGAAAATTTGTTATTTTCACTTGCCATAAAGTGATATGTCGCCTGAAATTGAATCTTCCAATACGCGTATTTTTCAATGTAAGAGTCTGTTTCGGCCATACTACTATTGGAACACGTCATGCCACCATACAACATACTTTTTTACCTGATGTAATTCTGACATTGACAGATATCATTTTTTCGATTTGTGAAATCTTATCCATTATTGTATTAATTCGTTCAAAAATACAAAATATTTACAAACCGGTGCATTACTGCAGTCACTACACGAACATTGGTCCTTCTCCGGATTCATATATGCGATAATCGAGAAAAAGAAGCGACAAGAAGACGTTCCTAGATGCGATAGTTCAAGTTGGATCTAGATAGATAGATATGGAGGGGTAGCATGCCCCATCCATTTACTTACGCCAATCAGGCGGGCCCATTGTAACCTCCCTCGGGGTTTACCCATCGGGAGATCTAATCTAAGAAATTAAAAAAAACAAAAAAAAAATTAAAAAACAAAACAAAAAAAAATCATTAACTTTTTTGTTTTTTTTTTTATAGGAAAATGTACCCCTTTTAAAATATATAAAAATGAATATACCATTACATTTGATTTTTTTGGAAAAAACGCGAAAAATGCTATCATTTCAGTTAACGCCATCTAGCGGCAACGGCGAAGGTCAAAAATTCAAAACCAAAAAGGTTTTTTGAAGAGCAGATCATGCTCTTTCATATGAGCCCAAGCTCGTTTAAATCGGTCAAGCGAAACGGGAGAAATCGCCGTTTGTTTAATAATACAATTGAACTTCCCCCACCACTTTATTATGATAGATAGAAAAAAACGTTTTAGACAAAAAGTGTAGGTAAATAGTCAGTAAATCCGAAAATGAGCTCATCGATATATTTTCATTGGACAAAATTCCATAAAAATTATATTTTTCTACTTGCGACCATTCCAGAAACTTGAAAATATTTTCCAGGTTTTTCTCTTGGCCGTTTTAGTAATAAAATTTTTTTCCGCAAGCGTCTACGATGAATAGTTAACGAGAACTGGCACCCTCACTCTGAAAATGAATCACCCTGTACAAACTGTCTTCATCATACTACGAGTAATTGTCAATGGAGTGGTTGAAAAACATGCGGCAAAAAACATAACACGGTATTACACGGAAATAATGCGAATCAGAACAATCAAAATTCTGAAGACTTAATCGAAACATTGCAAGCGTCTTCATCTACTAATACGGCAAACACATTTTTAAGCGTAAACCAGAACCCTATTCTATCGACTGCTAAGGTTCATGCTCGAAATAATACGGATAAATCAAAGGTAGCGACAATTCGAGCTTTGGTCGATTGCGGCTCACAATCTAGTTATACCAACTACTACTGAGCTTTGCAGAAAATTAAATCTTGTAAAAACTAATACTAATTTGGCTGTTGCAGGAATAAGTGATACTTTAACTTATGCGAAATATAAATGCGATCTACAGGTAGAATCCTTGGTCAATGCGTATAAATTCAATTTATCATGTTTCGTTTTGGACAAAATTACCTCAGACGTTCCACATACTAAAATATGTATTGAACATATAACTATTCCTATTGACATAAAATTGGCTGATCCAGATTTTTTTGAACCACAGACGGTAGATCTGTTAATAGGAGTGGATGCCTTTTGGACTTTGATTTGTGCAGGCCAAATAAAATTAGGTAAAGATTCACCTTTACTGCAAAATACAAGACTTGGTTGGATTGTTGCTGGAAATATCAGGGGTACTGATACGAACATTCAAAATGCAACCTAAGTTTGACTCATTCAATGAATGACCAGTTGCAAAATCAGCTCAAAAAATTCTTGGAATTCGAAGAAATTGACATCAAGAATTCATGGTCAATTGAAGAGCAAGCGTGCGAAGAACATTTCAATAATACGTTTACCACTTCAGAAAATGGTAGATACGTGGTAACATTACCATTTAAAAAATCCCCAGAATTATTAGGCGACTCAAGAGAAACTGCAATGAAACGGTTTCTGATGTTAGAACGGAAGCTCATGCTGGATCCATCACTAAGGAATTTATATTGTGGTTTCATAAAGGAGTATGAAGATTTGGGTCATATGACGGAGGTAAAGAAAAATAATCGAGTTGAATATTTTATGCCACATCACGGTGTCTTAAAGGAATCAAGTACGACGACTAAATTGCGTGTCGTTTTTGATGCGTCTTGTCCAACTAGCACTGGTGTGTCTTTAAACGACCTACAGATGATTGGCCCTACGAATCAAAGTGATCTATTATCGATCATTTTACGTTTTCGAACTCGAGCGATTGTCATCTCCAGTGACATCAAGATGATGTAGGTATAGGCAAGTTCTGGTAAACTTGCTCTTATATTGGCGCAGTTAGTTTCCAAAATTTTAAATTCCATTTCATTAAAATTCGACGATATTTATTTGTGGTCTGATTCTACAATTGTGCTTGGATGGATAAATACGAGACCTGATTTACTTAAACCATTCGTGGGAAATCGTGTGACAATCATCCAAAAACTAACCGATACTTTTATTTGGAAACATGTTCCAACAGACCAAAACCCGGCGGATATAGTTTCACGAGGTTTTTTTCCAAAGAAATTGATCGATTCGAAAGTATGGTTTAATGGACCATCTTGGTTAATGGACAATTCGGAAGCGTGGCCAAATACATTTATGCCCAAAGACTTGGACCTACCAGAAAAAAGAAAATTATGTTTTCTTATATCAAGCGATTCATTCAACTTCCCTTTCGAACGATTTTCAAATTTAATCAGATTGAAACGAGTATGCGCTTATATGTTAAGGTTTAACAATAATTGTAAAACAAAGACGCCGATGCGTGATTTTTCAATTTTATCAGTAAAAGAATTGAATATTGCATTTTTACGTCTGATACGAATTGCACAACTAGAATCGTTTCATGATGAATTCATTGCTTTAGAAAATGGAGACTGTTTATCTACTCGCAGTAAAATATTATGCCTAAACCCCTTTTATGACGAAAACGACGGGATTTTGCGTGTAGGCGGTCGATTATCTAATTCCGATTTTTCTTTTTCAAAAAACATCCCATTTTGTAACCCCCTAATCATCGATTGACACAACTTATTTTTGAATTTCAACATCGTAAATTGTTACATGTTGGACCACAGTCTCTTCTTTCAAATATTCGTGAGACATTTTGGCCCATTTCAGGTCGAAATCTAGCACGAAAAATCGGGAAAAATTGTATAAGGTGCGCTAGGTATAGTGGTAAAAGGATTTATCCCATTATGGGAGATTTACCCTCAAAGCGTTCGCGACCTACTACCCCTTTTTCAGTAGTCGGCGTTGATTACGCTGGACCTTTTATTATGAAAGACAGATCCGGTAGAGGTTGTAGACCCCTTAAATGCTGGGTAGCTCTATTCATTTGTTTTAGTACACGTGCGATACATTTGGAGCTCGTATTATCATTAACATGTGCAGATTTCCTTCAAGCTTTCAATCGTTTCATAAGCAGACGTAGAAAACCATCCGATGCTTTCTCTGATAATGGTACGAATTTGGTTAGAGCTAACAAAGAGCTGAAGGAGATGTCTGATTTTCTTAAAAACAATTCTACATTCACATCTGAATTTGCAGCGAATATGAGTGTTAATTGGCATTTCAACCCTCCTAATTCTCCCTACTTTGGCGGAATTTGGGAAGCAGGAGTTGAAAGTGTAAAGCACCATATCAAACGAGTTTTAAGAAACACTTCAATTTATTTTTTCGACTTTCAAACATTACTTATCCGCATTGAAGCAATACTCAACTCGCGTCCAATATCTCCCATGAGTTCAGATCCTGACGATCTAACGGCACTCACTCCCACACACTTCCTTACTGGAAGAAATCCGACAAGTTTAATCGAACATCCAATACCCGAGATTAGCGAGAATCGTCTAACGAATTACCAGCTTCTACAAAACCTCTACGAACCCTTATGGAAACGTTGGAGTACCGAATACATTGTCGAACTTCAACAAAGAAGAAAATGGAGGAAGCATCAAGTTAATCTGGAACTAAATCAGTTAGTTCTTGTGAGGGATGATAATCTACCTCCATCGTTGTGGCGCATGGGACGTGTAGCTGATTTGATATCAGGGAAGGATGGCGTTTGCAGAGTGGCGTCCATTAGAACAGCTGATGGAATCATGACAAGAACAATCGTTCGATTATGTCCTTTACCCGTTGTCAGTTGACCAGTCTTCCAAGACCGGGGGCATGTTTCGGCCATACTACTATTGAAACACGTCATGCCACCATACAACATACTTTTTTACCTGATGTAATTCTGACGTTGACAGATATCATTTTTTCGATTTGTGAAATCTTATCCATTATTGTATTAATTCGTTCAAAAATACAAAATATTTACAAACCGGTGCATTACTGCAGTCACTACACGAACAGAGTCAAAGTAATTGATTTTCGAAAGAAGAATCGCTATAATTTATATAGGGTGTTTTCTACAGCAGGCCCAACTTAGAGACGAAGAAACTCAATTCTTCCAAATGGAACACCTAGTGTGCCGTTATCTAGTTTTGTTAAGCAACTTTGCCATTACAATACACGTCATAAAATGTGTCGTTATCTCGCAATCTTTGATTATGTCAAAATAATACCTAATTGGGATTTCTAGTTCATTCTCGTTACAGGTTACACGACGAAACGTCATTGGCTGGGTATTCGGACCACGTGTTGAACAATGACTGAAAACAAAAGAGGTTGAAGATCTTTATTCAAAATCGAGTTGAATATCCACTATGATATAATCGAAATGGAACAATTCTTATCATCAATAGAGTCAACAAAACGAACTACGGAACTAGAGTAAATGTTCAAAATGACCGCCATTATTTTGAATGCAGGCCTGTAAACGGTTTTCAAATAATCGACCAACTTCAACTAGCATGTTGTTATTATTGTTTATATCCTGGAATGCTTCCCTTATCCGATCTTTTCTTAGATAAAGGAAAAGAGAGTATACCCCACAATGTGAGTTGTTTTGCGACCTTTTGACACCAAAAAAATGGCGTCACTGTCAAATTAGGTAACTCATTTTCTAGGATGTGCGGGATTCATAGTCTTTCTTTATCAAATATTTCAAATTCAACTGTTGTTTATTGATAACTGCAGATGTTAGATTCACAAAATCGGTAAGATCCGCAATGATACAAATTATTACAAATTGACGGACGCCATTCTTTCGGATCCAAACTGACTCCAAACTGGCCACAATTTCGTCGTATGATGTTTATATGGAGTTACGGCAGAGAACTAGAGCCGTTATCTAGTTCTCTGGTTACGGGTCCTCTCTCTTATTTAGTCAATGGATCGTTTAATATGATCGTTTGGATTGGTGATGCTGGTTGTCATGGTAATTGAATCGGATTCTTCTGCCATAGCAACGATCCATCAACACGTTCGAATTTGTCATCTCGAAACCCAATTGGGGGGTACTATTTTGACATAATCAAAGATTTCAAGATAACGATACATTTTACGACATGTGTTCTAATGGCAAAGTTGCAGTGTTTTGAGTGCTCAATAACACTAGATAACAGCACACAGGGTGTTCCATTTGAAAAAATTGAGTTTCTTCGTCTCTAAATTCGCCAAGTTGGGATCGCTGTATAAAACACCCTGTATGAATTATGGCGAATATTTTTTTAAAAATGAATTACCTTGCCTCTAACATCGAAAAATAAGCAGATTTGCAATATTCAATTCCAAATCCTTTGTTTTTGTAGCCAATTTACCAACATAATGTTTTTTCCCTAAATTTTAGTAAATCCTCGATAGCTTGACAACACTGTACGTTCCGGCGAATAAAACCATTGTATCATACGAAGAATGTCACGCTGAATCCAAATCTCTAATCAAAAGTTGAGGTTGCTTTTTAAAAAAGTGTATTTTTTGATGCCACGGTTTCCTAGAACACTCTGTATACATAGTAATATGTTTAAATTGTGACCCTGCTGGAACCCTTTAAGTTTTGTCTTGAAAAATGTTTCCTATCTCTTCTGATAATGGAGAAAATGGACTACCACACACTAATGCGCCACCCTGTATACAGGGTGTTTCATTAATATTGCGAAAAAATTCAGGGTGAGTTTCCCCACTCAAAAATAATAAGAAAACTTCATATAAAGGTGTGTCAGGAAATGCTTCGTTACAGAGCTACAGGGTGTTGAAGTTTTATTTTTATTTTTGTTTTTTCTAAATAATATTTGAACCAATGTCTATATTTCCATAAAAATCGGTATTTGAGAGTTTCTTCTTATGCGGAATTCGAATTTTATCTCAGTTTGGCTCTAACTTGTAGAGGGCACCACCTACACTCATTTGCCCTGACATGTACAGCCATAACTTTTTTGGACGTAGCCGTATGACATATTTGAGTGAAAAAACATATTTCTCCTTTATTTTTATGCAAAAAAGGCATACTTGTTAAAAGTCGCTACGTGGAACCATTTTCGAGATATTTGGATTTGAAATAATTAATACATGGGATTTTGAAATTACGGCCGAAGGTAACCTGCTAGAAGTTATAACAAATTACGCATTAGTGCTTCATATTTTCAGTGAAAAAGATAAAAGTCGACTTATGTGTGATGTTATCAATAACTTTCATGCAACTATTATTTAAACAAAAACAAATGCAAAAACTGAAAAAAAAAAAATTAAATAATAACTTTAACACCCTGTAGCTCTGTAACGAAGCATTTACGGACACATCTTTATATGAAATTTTCTTTTTATTTTCAAGTGAGGAAACTTATCCTGTATTTTTGGCACTATCAATGAAACACAATGCTCGACCATAATTTCATTATCATATGTATTCATTATTTCAAATCTAAATATCTCGAAAATGGTGGCACGTAGCGACTTCTATCAGGTATGCCTTTTTTGCATAAAAATAAAGGAGAAATATGTTTTTTCACTCCAATTTGTCATACGGTTACGTCCAAAAAAGTTATGGCTGTACATGTCAGGACAAATGAGTGTAGGTGGCGCCCTCTACAAGTTAGAGCCAAACTGAGATAAAATTCGAATTTCGCATAAAAATAAACCCTCAAATACCGATTTTTATTGAAATATAGACATTGGTTCACATATTATTTAGAAAAAACAAAAATAAAAATAAAACTTCAACACCCTGTAGCTCTGTAACGAAGCATTTCCGGACACACCTTTATATGAAGTTTTCTTATTATTTTTGAGTGGGGAAACTCACCCTAGATTTTTTCGCAATACTAATGAAACACCCTGTACAGGGTGTCCCAACGATAGAGTAAAGTAGGTTTTATCATATAGGATATGAAAAATATAAATATCAATATGCGTCACAGGTTAGGGGTGTAAATAGCGCACATTCTGAAAATATTTGGAAACATACAGGGTGCGTCACAAAAGTATGGCACGAAAAAGTATGATTTTTTTAAATGGAACCCCCTGTATATTAATTGATATTTCAATTCTTTCTTCAATTTGGAACAAAAATTGTGATACAACTAATGTTCCTAAATTCAACCGTTATCGAGACATTTAAAAATAAATTACACTTTGTCATTGCCACTTTTTCTCCTCTAAAAGATGGTGGTATCAAATGGAAAATCTGACGTTTCGTCTTCGAGCTGCCATCATCAACTTTCTTTTTTCAAATACGGACCTGAATATTTTATTTTATTTTTAGTTATCTTTTGACGTCCTTAGGGCATTCAGGTATTGCAACCGTCGAAAAATATACTCATCTAAAAAATAATACCAGGGAAAATTAGTCATACAGGCAACCCTTGTCTCCCTAAGACATAGTTTGGTTCATAAATCCATCTTTATTCGAAACGTTATTCTTATGCGAAGACCTGCACAACAAAACAAACCTGATCGACTGGACCAAAATCGAAATAATAAATACCGTTCAAAAATATTGCCATTTTAACCAATAATAGAAGATAACAATAATAGGTGAATAACAATTGAAAATATTGAGGTTGCTAAGGCAACTCATTACTCTACATCCTCAATGCCTCAAGGATTCAAAAGATATTTAAAAATGAAATAAAAATTCCAGGTCCGTATTTAAAAAAATAAAGTTGATGATGGCAGTTCGAAGACGAAACGTCAGATTTTGAACTTGATACCTCCATCTTGTAGATGAGAAAAAGTGGCAATGAGAAAGTGCAATTCATTTCAAAATATCTTTTCAAATAAACTCAGGAAATAATAAAAATGTTTTTGCGAAATTTCGGTTTTTTTCGAATATCTTCGGAAGTAGTCGGAATTTTTCAAATTTCAAAATGGCATTTTCTTGAGCATAAAAATGCGCAACTTTGCAACCATTTAACCGACCCTGTATAATAAAAATCAATTTTATCATCGTAGCTCCTATTTTTAGACCAAGCAAAAACTTTTATCAAGAATAACTTTTTGTCGTGTCTTCCAATTTTTGGTCCACTTCACCTCTTGTCTACCTCATCCGTGGACATACTGTATATGAATTATGGTTAAAATTCACGAGAAATCGAAAAATACATTCAAATATAATATGGTGGATCTCAAAGCAAATGGAACCCTGCACCAGAATCAGTTTGCTTATCAAACTGCTTCAGGAACCTCTATACAATATACAGGGTGTTTCAGAATAACATGCTAATAATTAAGGGGGTGATTCTTGGGCTCATTTTAAGAAAAAAAATTCATATGAACGTATGTTCTAAACGCCTTAACTTTTGAGATACAGGGTGTCAAAGTTTTAAAAAATAGATACTTTTTTTACAATAACTTTGTCATTACTGTAGATATCTTTATGAAATTTGGGTCATGTATTTTAGGCATTAATACTCATTTTTTGATGCACCAACAATTTAATTATTCTGACCAGTGCCGTCCATGGTTTTGGTTTGCATATTTTTTGGGAAATAGAAAAATTTTTCAGGACATACGTTCATATGAATTTTTTTTCTTGAAATGAGCCCAAGAATCACCCCCTTTATTATTAGCATGTTATTCTGAAACACCCTGTATAACTTCTTGGAAGATGTTTACCTAGGCGTAAATAGCAGAGAATGGGTAGCAGCGGTATTTTGTGAGGGTTGCTGTTAGGAAGTTGGGCTCTCGTCTGGCTAGAGATGTCTGTTATTCTCTGGTCGAATCCCACCTACGTTACGGCATTGCGTTCTGGGGTAACACTACTTATGTCTCTTTAAATTATTTGTTTGTTCTCCAAAAGATGTCCATTCGATCATTATATGGTATGAGTCCCCGGGATTCATGTAGGCCGATATTCAGGGACAAAAAAATATTGACCCTGACATTATTTATCTTGGAGGTCTCTTCTTTGATTTTCAAGTCGAGATGAAAATTGCCTGTGCCCGAACATGGTCATTCCACTCGCAATTCAAATCTTATCGCTCTACCCAGACCATCATCATCATCTCTTGTCAAAAAATCAATTATATACGAAGGCAGAAGGATTTTCAATCATCTCCCTTCCAACTTTAGATTATGCACAACACTGATGAAATTTAGAACACTTCTAAAAGAAATCCTTCAAGAGAAAGCAAACTATAACCTGGACGAATTTTTAGTTGACACTTTTTAATTAGGTATAAGTCTTTGATTTTGTAACTTTTATTCTTGTGTACAGGTTTGACTAACGTTATGTTATTTATCTGATGTTTAAAGTCAGGCATTTGTTTCTTTTCTTTTTATTAACTTCTGTTCCTTGTACATGTTATTCTTAATTTAACTTTATTCGTTATAGTCATTAAGTGATGCTTTGTCAACAAATGTGAAACATTTAGGACAATAAAGTATTTTTCAGTACCTACATGACCATACCATTAAATTTTATGTCACACACAAAAATTCATGGTGAATCACCCTGTAAAGAAAAAAAAGCATCTGTACAGAAGTAACGCTTGAACCAAGCAAATTTGATGTAAGAATTTCTATCCAAACTAAACTTCTGTTGATTTTATAACAGGTTACCTTTCAAATACTTCAATTAATTCAAAGACAATGAATTTGGAACACCCTGTATAGGGTTATTGATTATAAATGCCCCCCCTCCAACTTTTTAATTTGACGTTTTAAGAAAAAGAGTTCCAAATAAAAGTCTCATGATTGAAAAATTTAATGAACCCGTTTCCACATATACAGGGTGTTCCAAAAAGTCTGGACGAGGTGAAACTTTCTTATTTCAAATTGATACCCTATTTTTTCATTTGATATTTGGATTCTCCTTTAAATTCTAAACATTTTCTATGTAGCATATCCTATACCCAAGTTGATGTATAAAAAGATATTTGACATTTATAAATTGGATAATACTAATTTATTGTTATAGAAATGTGAAGTATATCTATGATTTCGAAGTATTGACGCTCGTATTGACGTAGATGTCACGTTATTAAATACTTTTGAAGTGTCAAAATGGTGTCAAAGTATTAAAGTATAAATAATTTTGCATTTAATTCTTTAAATTTCTTTTAAATAAGATATCATTTTATTTTTAGTTTACGTTCCGGGTATCAATTTAAAATCAGAGAAATTTTGTTATAACTTGCACAGACAATTACTTCAATACTTCGCAATCATAAATATATTTCACTTTTTTACAACCATGAATAAGTATTATTCAATTTATAAATATCAAATATCTTTTAATACGTAAAACTTGGGTAAAGGATATGCTACATAGAAAATGTTTAGAAGTTGAAGGAGAATCCAAATATCAAATAAAAAAGTAGGGTTCTCATTTGACATGAGAAAGTTGGGCCTCACCCGGACTTTTCGAGACACCCTATATACAGGGTGTCCACTCTGAAGTGTCCCACCCCTGTAAAATTTTTGTTCATTAGCCGATTTTCATTTTTTTTTTGTTAGGTCTCGTCGTTTGACGAGACCTAACCAAATCAGTTCCAGGGACGTACTTTTGGGTGATTATGGGGGTTCAAAGTGGGTCAAATTTCAGAAAATAGTCTTAGTCGTTTAGTTAGAGTTTGACGAGACCTAACAAACAACATTGAACATTATACCAAATCAGTTCCAGGGACGTACTTTTGGGTGATTATGGGGGTTCAAAGTGGGTCAAATTTCAGAAAATAATCTTAGGGGATTTTTTAGAAAAAAACTGACAACGGAATCTCAATCAGAATGACCAAAAACCTCCGTGTTCACATTTTCAAAAAAAAAATGATACTGTTTTGGTTTTTTTTTTTGTTAATTTGTTAATTTAATACTTATACTGCTCATTGAGTTCCTGTACGTTCTAATTAATAAGATGTTAATAAAATCCCAGAATGTGAGTTTTAAACAAAAAATCATCGATACCTAATACAGGGTGGGCGACTTCAGAGTGGACACACCGTATGTGAAAACAGGATCTTTAAAAAATATATTTTCAACCATGAAACTTTTATTTGAGACACTTTTTTCAAAAACGTCAAATTAATTTATTTATTTTAATTCATAATCAATAACCCTAAACATAATATTATGAAGATTACATTGCATGATTGTATTAGGAGAATGAAGACCATGAACTGAAACGATGTATAACAAATATTGTAAAATAGGTTAAGGATACGTGAAATGACGTAAAAAGGTATAAATTTGAATTGAATTTCAAAATCAAAAAAAAAAATTGGAACACTGACTTCAAATTTCAAAATCAGACTTTGTTTAGGATTTAAAATTAAAATTTTTTTACTTTTTGCAACTTAAATCAAAATGAATGGATTTTTTTCACTCTTGAAATTTTAAAACACAGAAAAATAAAAATTGGAATATTGAGTTGAAATGTTGGAATTGATCTGCCCCTAAATGAAAAACAACTCTCAATAGTATTTCACGTTTTTTTTGTTTTTCGACTCCCCTGTATATTTTCAAATTTAAAATATGGCAATTGACTTTCCAAATAAAACTTTTAATAAAAGAATTCCGGAAGGGCATCCAAAACAATAGATATCAGAACAAAAAGCGTTGAATAAGTGAAAATAAAAAGACGTGGGAAGATAACCAGTGGTAGAAAAGCTAAAAGAATATTTACCAATAGTTTCGAAACAGCGACGATGAAGAAAATATTTTTTTTCGTAAAATATTCTTGAAGCAAACAGTGAATATCACAATTATTGAATTATTTAAAAAAAAGGAATGAATGCATTATAATAAATTATGCGCCATCACGTAAATGATTTTTTTAATATTAGGAAGAGGAAAAAGTCACAAGGACTAGTCAGGTCACAAGGACTAGTCATAGTTTGCTTTGTGACTGTTACAAGGCGCATTGCCATGATGCAGCTTCCATTTGTTGTTGTAGGTTGGTTCCACATGCTTTTTTTTTCATTTCTTCCAGAAGATACGTCAATTTTGAAAATTAACAAGATCATAAAATTAAACATTTCAAATTTCAGTTCCAATCTATAAAACATGTTTCACGACATTTATTTCCGCGATAAAAAATATACTATAGCATATAAAACTAAAATGAATAGATCATAACTTACATGATCATCATGTTCCAATGACTCCACATCAACTTCTCTATTCTCCGCAGAGCTTGAGGTAGATTGACCACCAACTTCCGGTTCTTTCGTTTCATTGATGCTCGAGTCCGCACAAGGAATTTTACTGTTCTTGTCTTGTGTCGCATTTGTATCCTGAAACAATAAGGTTGATGAGTTTGGAGATCTCGCCTCTTTATACTCTGGGATAAAATAAAGCTGAGTAAGGTTCATAACAGGATTTTAACATAGATATACAGGGTGTCTGGAAAATCAACGATAATACTAAAAGGGGTGATAGACCAACACATAAGCTTCCAGAAAATAATTTTTTATTTTTTGACCGCTCCCCACCACCTTTTTCTTCGCAATTACAAGCCAGTCACGAAAATGTTCACGTACTTAGTAAAAAAGAAAATAATAACAGATTATTTCTCTGTAAAATAAGATTTCTTATTGAATATTTTGAACTTTTTGTGACAATATCTCGAAAACCATAGAGTTTTTATTATGTTTTTCTGGATGATTATGAGTTGGTCCATCACCCCTTTCAGTATTATCGTTGACTTTCAGGACACCCTGTATGAGATACAAGCATAGATATTCTAAATCCTTGGATGTTTGTGATTTTACCTATTAGATTTTGTTCATTTAGGTAATTAAGATGGTCTTTATTTTGCACCCCACATTCAACCAAAGATTGACAGCACCTTGTGACAATAACAATGTAAAGATACATCACCTGTTCGTCCTCGTCAGATTCATTTTCTTCGTCGACTTGAGACGTTGGCACAGTTTCAACTTTAGAGGGTTTTGCTGGGAATTTGACTGGTACCGCTTTTCGTTTACCAAAAATAGGAAGAGAAGTTTTGGAGGCGTTTGTATCCGAAGGGCTTGGAGTACTAGTTGAAGGTACCAGAGGTGGCAAATTGGCCGGTTTGGCAATATTTGCTAATCTAAAATTAGCCATTGTGAGTTTTTTTAAATATAAAGTAAAATGGAGAAAAATACCTTATAACATTGGCATGCGCCTTTTTCAAATTAACTAGATCAAGTCTCCACCTGGAGACGGTATGTTTGTCAGGTTTATTTTCACTCAGTTCTTTCATGTAAGAGTCCAAAGAATCTTCTTCTGCATTACTCCTAGCCTTAGATTTTTCAATATCGGCCAGAGCTTTTGTGATTTTTCTTTGAATTTCTTGTATGGAAACGGAAATTTGTTTTTCTTTGGCAATCTTGAATGATTAGATTAGATTAGAACAAAAATCAATAATGATTCATTTCCGTACCAGACTTTCATATGTTTCAGCTTTTTCGGGTTCTTTGACTTTCATCCTTTTTTCCCTCTTCTTTTCAATTGTTCCGGTTCGGTCCAAGAATGTATCTTCGTCGCTATCATAGAAGTCGTTTTCTTCCCAGTTTCTCGCTTTTCTTTTTTTGGATTCTGTATTCGATATTAAATCACACATATTTTTATACACACAAGCCTTAGAGTATGTTCAAACAACACAACAGTGTAAATTAATGTAGTTACTACAAAACGTGTAAGGGTTGAAAATATACAGGGTGATTTTCAAGTTGGTACTTTCCTTTTAACACTGTATAGAATGCAAAAAAAAAATAATTAAAAAAAGGTGTAAAAGTTTTAAGAAAAAAAAGCCTTTTTGATCATAACTTTCCACTCCAGATATTTCCACAACATTTGATAGACTTCTTTTGATCATTAGATCACATTTTTTGTATAAAAGTTTCTACCAGTGACGTTTGAACAGGATCTGTGATGAGTTTTTTTAAGCATACAATAGTAAGCCACTGTCACTGCTTTTTCTAAAAATCAAAATTATTTTTGAATGCTCATTCTAAAGTAAACGTTGATACTACCCCACAGTAAGTACATTGAACTCGATACTACGTAACTGGAAGGGCCCCTTTTGGCGCATAGGTATATTTTGATTGGACTAAAAAGGGGATGCTATCTTTGTCACACTCATTGCCCTTACGCGAAGTCGGAGGTTTTCAAATAGTTTGAAGATAAATTGAAAAAGCGGTTGATTTGCTTGGAAAAAATGACTACAATTCTGTGCATACTTAGTAGTCTTGATTATCATGATATGATGGATCTATATATTTCAAATAACTATCTGGAAAAATGCAAAATAAGAAAAAATATTAGTAAATAATGAAGTACCTATGCTTAGATGATCCGTGATTCGATTAAAAAGTTGAGAAAACACAGGGAAGGTAGTAGGTGCAGGGTAATTTATATGTTTGACCTGTGTATTGAGTAAAGTAAAGGTATTAAGGTATAAACTTGGAAAACTATAATAGCTTAAAATAAAAATGAAAATACTTTTATTTTTGAGATCACATTAGAACTAATAAATATGGTGTTTTTGATAGGGGGCTTGAGGAATGTCCGAATAGAACTTTTGCATTTCTTGGAGTGTTTACCATCGACAATTCCTAGAGGGCCCTATTCACACGCCTGCAGCAGGGGCAATCTAGGAGCCAGTGAGATAGGGGCAATTTTCTAGATCGCCTTCTAAGCAGGGCGGTAGGGGCCCCTTCATACCTTTCTAGCATTATTTCAAGCAAGATATGAGAAAACAAACTTTAGAAATGATGTTAGTAGTACCAACGAACTCGAACAGGATGTGAAATTGTCACATTTTCAAAACAAAACGTTTCTCCTGCGGCAGTCCTAGATTGCCCCTGCTGCAGGAGTGTGAGAAGGGTCCTTAACTAGGACAATTTCGTGTAGGTATACTTAAGGTGCCCTTGTCCTTAATAATTGGAGTTATATCACTTAGCCAAAAAATGAAATCTGCTTTTCTGGAGTGTATTTATTACCACACCCAAATGCACAGCAGAAATTAACCATTTTGTTTGGCACCCAAACTATAGAAAGCTACATATTGATTGAACATAATATTAGCTGCAACACTCAGTGTGGCTTTCTTTGTGAAATATTTCTCTGGTTTTTAGGATAGAATATCTTTACTAAACGTACTAAGATTCTATCCTAAAAACAGACAAACATTTCACAAACAAAGCCTCACCCACTGAGTGTTGCAGTGTAAAAAAGTGTGCACTAGTGGTGCATAACAAACACAGCTAATATATTATGTCAACAGATATGACAAAGATAGACACCCCTTTCTGTCTCTATCTCTTTCTAGTCGAAAATTTGTCTTTAGTCAACTCGATGTAAACAGCACGGACGGGTCCCTTCCAGGTACGGTAGTATCGAGTTCAATGAGTAAGTATCAAGTCAAAACATAAATAGATAAACTAAAATTGCGGTGCCCAGGGTTATTTAATATGTAAAGGTTGCGCCATTACTAGGCAATCGGAAATGCACGAACGTTAAACCGAATCGATCCCATAATGGTGACGTCACCGAGCTCCATTATTGACGTTCCTGTCATCGGTGTGTCATCTTACTGTCATAACATATCTGTATTTTAGGGTCTTGAAACTTTTTTACCGAGTTTCGGCCGTTTTTAAACGTATTGGATAGTAAGTTATTACCCAGTTTTTGGTTTACAGTGAGATAATACTCATCGTCAAGTGTGAACCATATTTTATTTTTTTTTTAAGATGTGTATTTGATTTTCGAAACCGAATCGGAGCCGACTGACGTCATTTTTGTCTGAATTCTGATTCGTCCGACACCCGATCGTATAACGACGCAACCTTATTACTATCAATTAACCTTGGGCGGTGCCAACTATATAGAGTGCGCATGTCATACCAAGTGATTCCAACGTTTGGTCAGGTATCGAGAGAAAAATCGTGCGGAAACCGATTCCCGCACGGTTCGAGGTTGGGTTGAAACGCTTAGCTGGACATAGTCTAAGAGCAGGACTGTGCAAGGAATAACTCATACTTGGTTTGAACGGAATAGGGAACTTACATCATTTTTATTTATTGCTGGATTCGAAAGTCCATGAAAAGTGAGGAGAAACGTATTTTTGTTTTCTTGTTAGTCAAAAATTGACGGAAATATGACGCTTTAAAATGGGCTGAGTTACAGCGTCACACCTCAGTTGTTATTCCATGCTCGTTATACTGAGCAAATGTACAGGGTGTTTCGAAATTGTGTAGAAAGATTGCAAGGGCATATTCACCAGCCCAAAATGATTTTTTTTTCTCATATAAACACATGTTCTGACTTGCTTCGTTCCTTAACGTTGATGTTGTGTTAAAAGACTTTTAATTAGTAACTGTGATCTGATGTGTTAATTATCAGGATTATAGTCTGTGTAGCGATATTTTTCTTTTTTGTATATTTGACCAATGTAAAACTCTTTTGTTATACAGTAATATATTTATTTTATCTTGAAAACGAAGCTAGATACAAAAAGCAAGAAGACAAAAAAGCAACATTTTTGATTGCTTCATCCAAAAAAATTATAAAATCTAAAAAAAGCAGTGAAGAACCATAGTTTTATCTACAGGGTGTTTAAAAAAAAATGAGACATACGGTAACAGCAGATTCCTCACACAAGAATATTTTGATCGATCCGAACTTGTCTATTCCGAAGGTTGATATCAACAGAGATACTGGTGCCAAATTTGAATTTTTATTTTTGATTTATCCAAATCACTTTTGAAATAATCAAGTTATTTGGATGAAATTTTGTATATGGGGATAATAACTTTTGTGTACGCACTCGAACATTTTTTTTTTAATTGAAAAATTGTTTTTTTCCGTCACTTTTACGTAAAAAAGATATACCTTGTAAAAGTGGGTAGGAGTGAACTTTTTCAAGATATTTGCACTTAAAGTAATATATACAATGTGGTTTTTAATGAAAATTTTTAACAATAAGCATCGAAAACCCCGTTGTCACGGTACTTTTGCAAGTGTTTCGATCTTCAATGTTTCTTGTAAAAAAAAATTAAAATACCTAAATGACAAAAACTTTAAATTTTTTTTTTGTAAAAAAATATAGAATTAGAATATATTTTTTTTAATCCAGAAACACTGAGCATTTAAGCTAATGTCAAAATTACCATGATAACGCCGTTTCCAAAGCCCCCTATGTTTATTTTCAAAATTTTCCATTCAAAACCACATTGCATGGATTACTTCAAGTTCAAATATCTTGAAAAAGGTTACTCCAAGCCAGTTCTACAAAGTTTACCTTTTTCATGTAGATATGATGGAAAAATCAATTTTAACCAATGTACGAGTGCGTAAAAAAAGGTTATGATTATTTGAATGAGTGAAAAGGTGTGTAAGTGACGCCCCCTGCAAGTAAGTTTTATGATAACATGATTAGTTCGAAAGTTACTTCAATAAATCAAAATTCAACTTTGACACCCTGTATCTCAGTTAATATCAACTTTCGGAAAAGACAAGTTCGGGGCGATCGCAATAAATTGTGTGAGGAATCTGCTGTAACCGTATGTCCCATTCTTTTTGGAACACACTTAATAAGTCGCCACGCCACAGGAATGAACAATTTTATTTCAATTACACAAACATATGGCGACAAGCGTGCCAAATTTTGTCAAAATCAGATGAAAGGTTTTTCAGTAATTGATAAAAAATAGTTTTTTCTAAAAACTTTGACACCCTATATTTCGAAAATGAAACAAGTTAGGACCCATGTTTATAAGAGGATATTTTTTTATTTTTTGCTAATTAATATGCCCTTGAAATATTAGTACTCAATTTTGAAACATCCTGTACATACCGAACTTAAAACTTGAATAACTTTTGGAAAAATCAGATTTGAACGAAATAAAAAATATGGATTTATGTTTGCGATTTTCTACAGTTTGCAATGCAAAAAAATTGAGTTCTTATGCAAGTTCCCCATTGCTTTAGTGCACAAAGCGATGATCGTTCCAAGTGCGATTTTCGTTTGGATTGGAACAAACCTATTTTTAAAGATTTATTTATTTTTTTGAACTTTTACTTTGCACTGTAGACAAAATGCCGCGAAATGCGGAAAAAATTGAGAGAACTTGATTTGGTAAAAAATATTCTTTTTTTGTAAACGTAAAAAGGCAGCTCTTAAATAAGGAGAATCACAAATTTTCACACTTCTTCTTAACTTTTGTGAATTATGAATAAAAAAAATTAGCTGTACTCGAAATACATAGGAATGTAGTGACCTGGAGTAACTTCATCTATGATGTAAAGAAACTCAGGTGATCAGACAGAGCGGAACGATTGAAAGGTCACGTGAAATAAACCAACACATGTGACCTATTCAATCGTTTCGCTATGTCTGATCACGTGTAGTTTGTTTACTTATGGGACCAAATATTCAAAAACTTCTATAAACAAACATTCGCTTGGTGATAAACAAATCAAAAGATCAATAAAATGGACACTCACCATGTGTTGCTTGTCTCAACACTCCTAATCGATCTAGAATTTTGCACGCTTCCAGAGCACACTGAACTACTGCTTCTTTCTTCTTTCCTCTGTGTATCACTTCAGCCATTAAAGGCCTTCCCATTTCGTCATCCATCGGTAGTTCCACTTTGCATAAGAACTGTCCTATACCTGAAAAGAGTTCGAAACATGCATTATACTACTGATTAGTCATAAACTTTCATTTACCTTGTTCAGAGCAATCATATTCCAGATCCAGGCCTTCTCTTTCGAAGAATCCTCGTAACGCTTTTTTGGGATCGTCCAGATATAAATCTTCGTTATTTGTGATGGCAAAAGGATTTTCTGCTATATCTTCTACAACCTCGTCGTCATCTCCTGAAATTGGAAAACAAATTTCGCCCTTCGAATATTGAAATCCTAGAACTAGGACGGCTTTGTGTGAGTTCAACATCCACACCGGGACGAGAGGGTTTTTTTTCAAGGTATACGAGTCCCTGCCAAATTTACACACATTAATATTTCTATAAAAAGTTTCTATTTTCTAATTTAACTCCGGATCTATTATTTCTTACGACTCCTTGATCTGATAAATGATATAATTATATGTCTCTCTATTTTCTAGTAAACAATGAAGATTTAGTATGTATGGGATGAAGCTTGGGTTAAAGCCACATTACAAATAAATAGTTAACTCACCCATTCCCCAATCAACTCCTTTCGCTTCTTCTCGTTTCCTTTTCTCTTCCCTTTCCGATTCCAACAGTTTGATTTTCTCCTCCCTTTCTTTAATTTTCTGTTGGCGCAACTGTTTCAATTCTGTTACAGACAACTCAGATTCGTCTTCTTGATCATCTACAGGCCCGTTCAAGATAAAAGTGCGTTGGCTGCATCCCAAACGGAGCATATGGCCTACCTATCATTGAAGATGCGAAAAGTATGTTAAAATTAATAATAATAATGTGAGTTTTTGCGATTGCAAAAATGAAAAAAGATTATCGAACTGTCTAACTAAACTACTCAACAAAAAAAAAACGGTACACACGAAATTTTCGCCTATGTTTGGACATTCATGATTTTTTAACGAATCGAGGAAAAAATATACGGTTTGCACCACGATGCAAAGCATTTCTTTGCAGTCTATGCGGATGGTTCAAAAAATTAATTTCCTCAAAAACTTCTTTTATACAGGGTGGTGAAAAAAGTACTGTTAATTTTCTTTTTCTTTACTGTCCCCCCATTTCCACAGATATTTTTTGAGGCTTTTTTTTTATATGCCCAAGTGCTTGTTACGTCCATAACTCGAGATTTTTGTTAATGTCTTCTTTCGTTTTTGAAATATCGACTTTTTTTCAAAATTATGACAAATAGGGCTTTGAATGGCTGTTCTGCTAATTCTAAGTCTTCAACTGACAATGTTATGGCATAGATCTATTGTTTAGCTGTCTTTCGGATGACTTATTGGATACAATATTTTGAGTATGCAGGGTGTGCCAAAGAATTTTTATCACAAGTAAAGCACTTTTTAGTTATTTTGTCAGATTTTCTTGAAAATTATTATGTCTAACAAGCTGAATCAGTTAATTAATTAATAATTAATTTTCAAGAAAACCTGACAAAATAACTAAAAAGTGCTTTACTTATGACAAAATTCTTTGGCACACCCTGTATACTCAAAATATTGCTGAGTATCCACTAAATCTTCAAAAACGAAATAAGATATCAAGAAAAATCCAAAAACATTCCGAGATATTATGGACGTAACAAGCACTTGGCATACCAAAAAATCTCTGTGGAGATGGGGAGACTAATAAAAAAGAAAATTTACAGTATATTTTTTACAACCATCTATAAAAGAAGTTTTAAAAAAATTAATTTATTGAACCATCCGCATAGACCGCAAAGAAATGCTCTGCATCGTGGTGCAAACCGCATATTTTTTCATCGATTCGTTAAAAAATTGTTCAAAACGGCGAAAATTTTGGGTATACCGTTCTTTTTGATGAGTAATAATAATAATATAATAATAATAATAATATTTATTTCCAAATTCAATACAATGTTTGATGCTGCAAACTTCCATATTGGAAATAAATAGAAGACAACCCGAAGTCATAGACTTGTGTGGGTTACAAAAATACTCCAATTTTATCCGCTCAATGGTACATCCAACAAATGTCTGATGAAATATAAATATAACAAATAATTAATGCATATGAAACAGGCATATATGTAGGTACGTATTTGAAACATCAAACTTAAAGCTAAGAAACCTAAAGAAACATATTGAGCTAGAAAACATTGATAGAACTAAATATGATGAGTCTCACTAGAAAACTATGAAGAAAAATATAAAATAACAATACAATCTGACAACATATATAATTTATACAGTTCTACAGTTTTTTTTTTTTTTTTTTTTTTTCTATTTCACAATATCACAATAATTAATCGTTACAGAATTTCAATTCGATCATATCGCGCGTTTCACATCTTGGTCGGGAATACAACCATTCTTTTAATTCTCGCTTGAATATGCTTAGACTAGATGCATTCTTCAAACTCCACGGCAAATACCGAGAAATGTGTGGTGCTAAGAACCAGTAGGATCTCTGTGTCAGTGTTTTGTTCACTTTAGCTGTGGCGGTATGCAGTTTTGATTTAAGCCTGGTGTCGTATTTGTGATCAATATTATGCAATTTTGATTAGTTTTTGAACTGGTGTACGAGTACCCTGAATACATACATCTGTCTAACATCTGGAAGTTTGCTATGTTCAAAGAGTTCATCACTTGGGTAAGTTTTATTTTTATCGTATATGATTTTGATAAAATGTTTTTGAATTACTTCTAATTGTTTGATGTGTTTTGTGTATGTCCCTCCCCATGCTATTATCCCATATTGAATATGAGATTCAACTAATGCATGGTAGATTTAAATTAGTTCCGGAATGTCTAGGATTTTTTTCAATTGTCGGAATCGGAATAGAATCTGTCTTAATTTTTTTGTTACATTTTTTATGTGATAATCCCACTTAAGATGACAATCGATATCGAGTCCTAAGTATCTAACATGGTTTGACCGTTCAATCTCTATAGGAGTTTTCCCATTTCCGATGTTTAATGATTCATAATCTGGTACATTACCTTGGTTACAGCTAAAAGGCACAAACGTAGTTTTTTTTAAATTTATGGTGAGTGACATTTCATCAAACCATAGTTTCAACCAATTCAAATCGTTTTCAGCGATACTTCGGACATCGTTCCAGTCTTTGCCCTCATAAATAATGACTGTATCATCAGCGTAGGAAGAGATAAGTCCTTCACTTCGCAACTCAAGCAAACTGTTTATATAAAGGGTGAACAGTACCGGACCAAGTACGATGCCCTGGGGAATACCATAAGTCAACTTCCGCTCCTCTCCACGAACTCCTTCAATATCCACTATCTGGCATCTATCGCGCAGGTAAGATTTGAACAGGTCTAAAGCTTTTCCGCGAATACCATTTTCCTCCAAGACATCCATTAAAATAGAGTGGTCAACTGTATCAAACGCCTTTGTTAAGTCCAAGAAAACAGCAATAATGCATTTGCTGTCATCTACACTTTCATGTATTTTTGAAGTCAAATAAACCACAGCATCGTCAATGGAGGTTTGTTCTCGGAATCCGATTTGTTTTTTAGATAACAACTTGTGTTTCCCAATGAAACTAACCAGTCTTGTTTTTATTATTTTTTCAACCACTTTGGATATACTTGAGATGATTGTGATAGGCCTATAGTTAGACTTGTCAGTTGCTTCTCCCTTCTTGAACACAGGTATAACAAGACCTTTTTTTAAACAGTTAGGAAAATATCCTGTTTCTATAATTTTATTAATCAAGTATTTTAAGGGCTGGATAATGGATGAACTTATATTCTTTAGTGTTTCTGTGGTAATGTCGTCGCAACCTGGAGATTTGTTATTTTTTAAACCGTTTATGCTATTGAGTATCTCCCTCTCATCAGTAGGTTCCAGAAGTATAGACGAGCCATTTATTTTTCTTTTAAATATGTTTCTATTTTGCCTCGTGATTTTGTTTGCTAGGGTCGAACCGACTTGAGAGAAAAACTCATTCATATTTGTGGATATCTCCTTTTTGTCCCTTATTTTCACTCCTTCATTTAATATTTCTGTTATATGTCTTGAAGATTTGTTATTGTTTGTGATCTCATTGACAGTGTTCCAGAGCGCCTTGGAGTCCTTGCGATCGATTGAGATTTTGTTTTTGTAGTAGTTTATCTTTGCCTCATTTAACAGTTTCTTTAGTCGATTTTTATAATGTTTGTATTCTCTCTTAGTTTGTATATTTTCAGGGTTACGATGGTGTTTTTTATATAAATCTTGTTTATGCATGACGGAATTTATGAGCCCTTGCGTTATCCAGGGCTGTCTTTTTCTTTGTTTTATCTTTTTCACTTTTCTGGTAGTACAGTTAAATATATGGGCTTTCAAAGCGGTGACAAAATTGGTGAAAGCCAAATCTATGTTGCCAGTATTATATATGTTATTCCACTCCTCACCTTCCAATAGGACACTCAGTCTATGGTAATCAATAATTCTTATCTCTCTATTTCTAGGCGTGTTTGGCGTTGACATCCCATCCAGACTAATGGAAGCAATAATTGGAAAGTGATCGGTGACATCCGTTTTGTACAAAAATGATTCAACATCTTGATATAGTAGATTTGGAGGACATCTGAGAAAGATATGGTCGATGCAACTGTGCGATCCATTCTGCATACGAGTGAAGGAGTTTATTAGAGAGATGTATCCATTTGAGCTCATAATGTTTAAATATTCCTGGCTTATATCAGTGTCGCTTTTGATGTCAATGTTGATATCTCCAACAATAAAGTGTGAGAAATCATCGTGTCTTTTATTTTCTAGTAGTTGTAACAAATTTTGGTTAAATGTGTTGGGATTTATACCATGTGGTCTGTAAATGGCATTTATCTCAACTTTCAATTCCGCCAGTCGTACCTTTATGAATTTGAGTTCTCCCAAGTACTCAATTTTGAATTTCAGTTGACTAACATATTTTTTTCTTACATACACAACCACACCGTCATTCTGATTATAATCTCCTTCGTTATAGAAAGCTACATAATCATCTAGTTCCAACATATTTAGATCCCGTATGCGCCAAGTTTCCGTGAAAATTATAACATCGAATTGTTTTTGACCTGTCATAAAGGTTTTAATGTGACAAACTATATTGTCGAAATTTTTATGTAAACTTCTAATATTAGTGTGGAATAGAGAGAAGTTTGTTCTCTGATTTATTGTTTTCAAAATATACTCCCGGCCATTTTCTATTACTTGACAATTGAAATCTGTAACCTCAAAATCTCTAATGTATTGATTCATATTGGATTAAAAACAAAGTATTTTTCAATGCAGCTATGTGAGCAAAACCCGTAAGTGTACACGGTTTTCTATAAGAATATGTAAAATAAATAAAGTAAAATTATAACTAAAACCAAGCAAAACAAATCAACGAAAAAGTGTAAAATGGAATCAAAACAACATTCAAATTTAATTCCATGTAGAAAACCTAGAAAAACATCCAGATAATCATAGACAGCACGTTATAAAACCACAATCTAGGTAACAACAGTCAGATAACGTTCATACGTACAATATATTGAGCTGTCACTTTTTATTGCCCTGCCTCGTAGCCCGTTTAAAAGGATTCTCTTTGGCTTCTTCTGGGTCCTGATTTGATTTTCTTTTGAGGTTTATTTGGGTCACAAAAGCAAATTTGTTCCCTCTGGATGTGCCTGGTGTATCACACTTCGACTTATTGACTCGATCAAGTTGTTGTTCAGGGTATTTGGCTATAGGTAGTTTCTCTTCCTCGAATTTAGTTTTTAGTTCTTCGTATGTGTACTCTTCTTCTTCAACATATAAGGAGTTTTTTTTAATTATTGCCGTGTAGTTGTTTTTCCTTGCAGCTCGTAGATAATACCTCAATATTTTTTGTACCTGATATTGCTCTGGCGTGAGTTCGGAGTTGATGAATATGTTTGTTCCTTTGAGCGACGTCGAGTTTTTCAAGATTTCACTCTTAAGGTTATAGCTCACTAATTCTATGGAAAGTGGACGTACTTTACCAGAGGATTTTTTCCCCACTCTATAAATGTCCCGCAGGTCCTCAAATTTGCAAGGTATATTCAGTTTATTTTTAATTACACTTAAAAAGTTTTCGACGTCTTGAATATCGTTTTCAGTTTCGTCCATACCATATACAATAATGTTGTACTTTTTCGCTTTCTGTTCAATAGAAGCTATTTTATTTCTTAGTCCTTTATTCTCTTCTTTAAGGAGTTGGTTTTCTTGTGACAGTTTCTTTATTTCAGCCGAAATGTCTTCCTTGATGCTCCTTATTTCGTCTTTCAGCTCTTCTGTGGCTTTTTTGTTTTGATTTTGATTTTCTTCTGTCTGTGCTACTAAGCCCGAAATCAATTTATATAAATCATCGTTGGTGATCTGGGACTCGGCCATAACAAGTGATAATGATTGTTGATTTCTCAGCGGAGGAATAATTCACAGCGGCAACAACGTCCTGCACTTGGTTCACGATAATGCTCGAGATCTGCTGTGGTTGATAAGGAATTGTTTACGCTGGATTGTTTATTTTGCCAAAGTTAAGGTATTTGAGACTCAATGAGGCCTTTTATTTTCTATTCACGATATTGAAAACTGATGTCCTTGTACACTGATATCGTACTCACAATTTGTAATCACTGACAAACGATTATTAGTTGATTTAATGACGAGAGTAACTATAGTTCCAACTTTTTCGAGTAGATTATTTGTATTTCCGATTCAAATGAACTGAATATCGATTGCGTTTGTTTACAAGATTTTTCAAGTGTTTCATAATATATGCGCAGGACTTCAGGATATGATAGCTCGACCAAAAATCTAACCTCTTTTTCAACCCTGATTTTTGACCTAACAAGAAAACCGAAAACGAGCCACCACTGTAGCAACAATCACATCGTTTAAACCAATCTACCCCAGAAGACATACAAAAAATTGCCCGCCGCATAAGTGGAGTGGATCGGTCATCAATTTAAAACCATTTACGAATTTTGTTTTTATTTGCATGATAAAATGCACTTGAAAGACGCCTTAAATCTTTTTAGTGGATGATAAACCAACTACTGATTTGAAGTATAGAGAAAATGCTGATTCAGCAAATTTGTAACGAGGTTACTTTATTTTTTTTTCGTGTTTCAAACCCTAGAATTAATTAACCATCGAATGTTCAGATCTTTTCTACCGCGCACACCGTCTCTCAACTCAAAATATTTAAAACCCGCGCTAATTAATTCTTTGTCCGGATAAAGGATTAATTAGATGAGTAGTCAGGAGATTTGAGCTGCGCGATTTGACTAAATTTCGGTACTGTCGAAGGAGACGGAAGGTTCCGGGCTGAAAATACGTTTTCTTCAACTTTCAAGCCGTAGCTATTTTCTCTATTTCGTCACACATCACGTCATTTTAATGCTCCATCTACTTTCTTTCATTTTCAATACGTCACATATTTCCTTTCATTTTCGCGCCCGCAGTTATTTTAATTAATTTTCAATGCACGATGCATTTCATTCATTCTTCTGCGACACGTTTTAATCAACGTTTTCTGCGTTTCTTATTTAACACTTCATTTTACCGTCAGACACGAAACTGCTCATCTATAATTTTCTGAACATTTCTTTTGGGGTTTATTCGCGTTCCCGTATAAACCGTTACACATCCCTCTTTTATTTTCATTCCATTTATTTGTAATTAATTTTAGTTGATTTATTTTTCTGGCATTCCGGGAAAATTGTCCCACCTTTAGATGCAAAATAAATCTATTTATTTTGAATCAATCTGCCTTTACTTATTTTCCTGGTATGGAAAATCATCCAACAATCATTGCGAATAAATCACCCACGATAACCTGCCTTTTAATAATGATGACATTAAACATCCTTAACATCAAAAGACACCCTCATCGCCAATGAATCCTGGAATTACTTTCTCCACTGTCTAAAGGCTACCCGAAAGGCACTGTGGGCCCTCTACCACATAAATCCAGGGGGTGGCGCTCGAGACTTTGAAGGCTTCACCTTCCAACCCTTATTAAAATTTTATCACCCAATCAAAAAGCGTTACAAATTCAAGATTTGATTTGTGGATTTGACAAGTGTCTTCTTGGATTATGTTATTATCATTTCACTAATACTCTTGCAGAGTTTGGACAAAACATCTTTTCTGGTTCTAGTCAATAATAGTGTCTTTCCAGGAGATCTACATCAAAAGTGGTCGATCTAAGAAAACACTTATGCTCCAGGGATGAGTACGTCTCATTTATTAACTCTATCAAACTAGATCTTCCGTTAACAGTGTTCAAAACAGCGCAACATACACGGACAAAGTATCAGTATAGAACAGATAGTAGAGATTTGAGACAAATCCGGATCTGGCGGACCAAAATCACTCTGTGTCTTGAACAAAGCGAGCCGTCAATTTTGATTCGACGTGTCAAATCCGTTCGTTAGGCCCAATGCACATAGAAGTGGCGAAAGGCTGCTGTGCAGGCGCTTGAGAGACGAGGCGCGGCGGAAATGGCGGAGTTGTTTAATTTAGTTGCTCCGTTGTTCGTGTGGTATCCAAAATGTACACGGAAGAATATAGTGACGAGGATATTTTAGATCTTGTAGTTTTATTTTATTTTTGGTCACGCATTACACGGCGGTGTAGTCACTAAAAAACCACAAAAACCGGTACAAAACAAGGAGCGCGGCGTGAGGCACGCTTCCTCAGAACCAATCAAGAAGTGCAGAAGCAGCGCGGCAAAGGCGCTGAAGCGGCAGCCCGCGCCACGTCACATAAGTGGACATTGCTCAATAAGTTTACATAGAGGAAGTGTGAAAACGTTGCGCCTCTCGTCATGCCTGCACCGCGCCGCCACCTTTCGTCACTTCTATATACATTGGGCCTTTTAGGAGAAATAAATGCAACGTTCCAGACAAAATTTATCGGGCTCGCGGTATATTATGTGCATGATTCTTAGGTGAGCTGTGGTAAAAATCAGTGCGTAAAACTATCCGTGCGTAGCCACCCTACCTCACTATTCGTTGAAGCGTCGATTTACCGAATTAATGCAAAAATCCTTGAAAGTGAGAACGCACGCATTGAACTTTGCCATGGAAACCTCGAGTTGATTTTCGTGCCGATTGGCCTATGCGATGTCTACCAGTTCTGGTTGATCGCACCGTCGGCGTCGCACAGAAACACGCTCTTTGAGAAGAATGCTGGTGCTTGGATTCATCAGGTTCACGAACTAGCAAGAATGGCACTCTGCATCAACAAACCAGACTGTCGCACCAAATCACGGACTTTATTCGTCACGTTGCAAAGAAAGAAACAAAGAAGAAGGTTGGCACCCTTCGAGTTAGAACAAATTCTCGAAAGGATTATTTTATTATACAAAACAAAAGATCAATGAAACGGGAACGCTAAATTACGCCTAAACCGTTGAAGATATCGAAATGAGCGAAGTGGATTTGAAAACAGGATGCCCAAGTGCAGTTTGTGAAAATGTCTTTCAATATACATGGTGTATCTTTTTTGCAGAGCACGCATCAACATAGTTTTTTTATATGGCAACCCCTGTTAATCTTTGAATATTTGAATTTGCACCTTTGCGGGCATCTCAAATCCGTTAGTTTTTGCAAATCGCTTTAACCGTTCAAAAGTTATTCCACTTTTTCTAAAAATTGATGCGTTTGTAACAGACGACAGTAAAACACGACAGGGTACGTGTCATGTCTGTCTATTATCGAACAATAAGGATGTCACTCACGCGACATCCATTTGTTTACCAATTCAACATTAAACACAAATTTAATAATATTGTTACTTCGGCGATCACCATGTTGCCATCTATGTCAACCAATCTGACCAATCACGGCGACGTACCCTGTTGTGTTTTACTGTAGAATCGTTTGTAACCATTGATAATAATTATTGAAGATACTCCAGAACACACCCCCTGCACTTTGTTACTTATAGTGTTTTCGATTGGGAAAACAAGGGTTGCACTGGGTTTGACCTCGGGCAAAACCAGTTATGATGAAAATTTGCTCTAGGGCAATCCCAATCGAACATACATTTTTCATCGTGTGCTATAATACAGCACGGTAAAATTCCGATTGAATTGAAATTGGGATCATTAAACTTCTTGAAAATCTAATATTATGTTGTCTCTGCGTAGCGGCTGAAGTGACTCTAAAACTAAACTAATTAGAAGTCCATTTCTCATTGCCAAATGACAAAATCTTGAGACCAATCAATAGTTTTGTATTATATAGATCATAGATACTAGGAAACATTTTTTTGAGAAATTAGGTATATGCACCAGATTTTAAATGAAATTAATTTAGTTTTGAGTAGGTACTAGTTTTCCATAACTCGTCAACGCCATTATTTCTTTTTTTCCGGCACTACTAGATTCCAACAATAATAACTAACTCGAAATCTGTTGTCCACTCACAGAATCACCTCACGCGACGTTTATATCCACCATTTTTCATGTTTTTTTTCAATTTTGCTAATGCACTGAAATTGCACTATACCAGCACGAGCTCAAAGACCTTGTGCCGAAAAATCTGCACTGAGTGCAAAACTCATTGACCCGGTTTCCCAATCGAACATACAAATCCGCTCGATTTCTACCAATCGAACATAAATATTGCCCGAGTGTTGCACCAGTGCTGCCCGATTTTACCAATCGAAAACGCTATTAGTCGCGATCAGCATATCATTTCACGTATTTTTCATTCAACAATTTTTCTCAAAAGTTTATAGTTTGAGCGATTATTTTGTTTTTATGAAAAACTCATACAAATCTAATCGAACAATTTTGACATGGTCATGTCAGGATTGACTTATTTTCATGGCACGTTCCGTTAATTTTTTTGAAAAGAGCTCTTGGTAGAGCGTTGTCCTGGCGTGACGAAGGTCGTGGGTTCAAATTCCGCCTAGTGCCAACTTTTCTCATTTCCCTTTCTGTCCCTACGTCACGAAAACTCCTTTCTTTACATTATTTGGACAAAGAAACTTCCCTTGCATAAAATTATTTTTAGTTTGCGTGATACAGGGTAAATTGTAAAAATGTCTCGAATTAATTTCGTTGAATATTTCAGAAACTATTCATCTTGGAGACACCTTTTAAATTCAAAAGTTTAATCATTTTTTCCATTCTACAATATGATGTCTTGAGGTTGTGTTTCGTATTTGAGTAACCATTATCAACTTATTTTTTTTTTTAAAACGGGCCTGGATTTCTTATCAACATTGTTGAAACCTTTCATCATACCCTTTCCAATGATGTACTACGCAAATACCATTGTCGACGTTTCGACCCTTTAAAATGACATCATCGGGAATTATCACCAGTATGGCTCTGATTTTATCAAATTATTTTTTTTTTCAAAAGGGCATAAGAACGTATTATTGCATCTTCTTCTATACAGGGTGTTAATTAAGTATCTGGCCAAACTTCAGAGGGTGATTCTTTGAGTGATTTTAAGGTAAAAAGTTCATATAAACAGGTGTCCATTTCCGCACATTTTTTTTGTTATTTTTATTCGTCAAACTGCCCCTTACGACGCCACTGGAAGTCATAATCAACAATCAATTGGTTCTAACTTAGCGTCTTATCATAGTCCATAATACTGCCAAATTTCAACAAAATCGGTCAACGGGTGTTTGAGATATTAATAAATAAATGTAAAAAAATATATTTTTTTGACACCCTGTATCTTGAAAACTATGCATTTCCGGACACCTGTTCACATGAACTTTTTACCTTAAAATCACTCAAAGAATCACCCCCTGAAGTTTGGCCAGATACTTAATTAACACCCTGTATTTTCGAGTAGTTTCCAACGTTTCTATCCAAAATATCCATCATCGAGAAATTTTAAGAAAATTTCTTTGTACTTTTTGCGAATTTAAAACAATCTTTTTATGGACCTTCTCGAACATTTCAGGAGTGATTTTGTCCGATACTCGTCAAAGTCTTCTGAATAATCATCCAGGTTCTAGATTCTGCGACGTACTTCGATGGGTACATCCTATCTTCAATAAAACCTCGTATGAAAAAGTCAATTGGAGTAATATCAGGTCCTCGTGGTAGTCAGTTTACAGGGCCGTGGTTACCGATTCATCTCTAGAAATTGTTCAAACAAATCACACAAAGTGACAGAATTCTAGGTCCATATTTAAAAGATTCAAGTTAATGTCGTTTGCTCTAATACGAGACAAAACCAAACTTTGGTCCTTCGATTATTTTTCAATTATGTTTTAAGCATAAATTATAATTGGATAAAACATTTTTAAACCTTTTAAATTACGAAATGTGATGAATTCACAGACGTACTTGAGATAATTCCTGATGACGTCATTTTACAGTCATACATTGAAGAAAGGTTTTTAAAATGACGATAAAAAATCCAGATCCGTATTTAAAAAAATGAAGTTGATGGTGGTTACTCGAACACGAAACGTCGTATTCACATTTCGAAGACATCATTTTGTAGAATGGGTGTTCCAAACTCCAACTGTGTCTGGAAAATAATATATAGTTTCTGAAATATTAAGTAAAATTAATTTTGACCACTTTCACAAATTACCCTGTATCTCGCAAACTAAAAATAATTTTGCTACATATAGAATGGATCTTCAATGAGCATTGAAAACTGCAACTTTTTTCCCATTTAACCGACCTCGTAGATAGCAATAGTGGTACCTTTTAAACGGACATCCTGTATATTGAAAAACATTTTCACGAACTGCAATTGGGCATCCTGTATCCAAATCCATTTTGCTCATTTCGATGACTTTAACGGTTTAGGCGTAATTTAGCGTTCCCGTTTCAATGTCTAACCCTGTATAAAAATCCCATCAAACAAAGATAATACAGATCGTTGATATTTTTCACAAAATATCCCAAAAAATAAAACGGTATTTTTTCTGTGAAATTACAAAGTTGAGGATAATAATAATAATAATAATAATTACTTTATTGTAATAGTTGATAGTCAAGTGGAAGCATAATAAAATGTTGAATTCTTGCGCCAAATTATTGGAACTAGATACATTTAAAAATTATAATACATTTCAAAATTGAGGTCTAAAGGTTGGTAAGTGAACAGCTCTATGACAGTCTTTCTGCCTCATAACATCGTGGTGTGAGGTAATCTTAGAAAAAAAAGATTTCTTATATTTCCCTCAAAAAAATCGTCAGCGAAAATGAGGTTGCTTTCACTTCCCTAACCATTTGCTATGATACGCATCTGATGAAATTTCGAGCTCAGAATCCAAAGGTACGTGACGCCTCTTGATAAATGCGCATTCCATCTTTCTTGTCAGGATAAACAGACTTTCTATCTTTCTTGTCACGATGTACCCGACTTTTAGTTTATAAATATTTGATGGCAAATAATAAAGTTATAATCATAATATATTTAAAAATAGAATTCTGACCAAGTCTTAAGGCATATCTTGCCATGAAGCTATGCGAAACCAAAAGTGTCCGATATCGTTTGGATTAACCCCATCGAACGAAGTGTCTGACTCATAAAACAACAAAATATTCCCTCTCTGTAGCCGCTTATAAGACTGTTTCTTGCGACATCGCTTCTATACACCGAAAACAACGTAATCTGATGTGAATCGAAACTGATCGGTCCCGTTCTGAAACTCCAATATCCCCCTAACAACCAACATATCGATCAAACTTGACAGCAAACACTCCAAAATTGAAGCACCGATACAGGAGAATGGCTCCCGATAAACGGCTCAAAAACGAAAGTAACGACCAAATCAAAAATGATGGATCCAGCGTCAGTCAGCAAAGAGCTTTCGACAAATTTGAAAGCCAATTCAACTTCCCCTCCAGAGCTGAGAGCGTACTTAAAAATTCTATGAGTGAACAGGCTATGGAAAACATCAAATATATCTTCAATAAAACACAAACAGTGAAAAAAGTGGCTGATGAGAACCATAAGGAAATCCAAGCACAATTTCAAGAGCTCAAAACCAGGTGAGTACAACAAAGATTTGCTGATGTGATGTTTCAACAATGAACTTTCTAGGCTTAATAAAAGCTCCGAATCCTTGACCAGATTGAAGAAAGGCATAGACAATGTCAAGTTTTCTTTTCAAACGAAACTTTTCGAGATGAATCGTACTCTCACGAACCCATTGGACTATTGTGGCGAACTTAACATTCCTCAAACCAAGGAAGACGTAAAAATGCACATTGAAGATATCAAAAATAAAATTGAAAATATCCAAAATATAGTTCAAAATAGCAAACAGAAACAAGAGACCGTGACTCAAAATTATAAAGATGCTTTCGACAACGTCAGTAAACTTCTGGAACGTATTGACAAAGGAGATTACAGTTCTGTCAAATTGGAAAAATAATTATTTTAATAAAATGACGCACTTACCCTTAGTGGTGCGTATATTTTTGGCTTTAATTTATTTTTTCCATTTACAAATGTTCCATGAGTACTTCCCAAATCGTAGATGTAGAATCCAGGAGGCTCATTTTCGGTGGGGATGTCTCTATATTGCAGAACTGCATGATATCTATCAAGTAAAAGAATTAGTATTTGATATTGGCTAATCTTTCATCCACCTGGAAATAGTCAGATGCTGCATGTTGATATCACAATTATCAAGTCTGCCAAACAGCCAAAAAGGCTTATTCATCAGATTTATTGTATCTATAATACTTCCATTCTTCAAAACATCGAATGAATATGGTTTATTGCTGCTTTCAGGAAGACCAGACCAGTCTGGCTCTTTGTATGGAATTGGGGGGTATGGTGTGGACCCTTTTTCTGGAACTGAAAATCAAAGGAAGTTGAATTATTAAATTCACAGTAATATATGATGATGATATTTTTATGTGTACAGGATTGACAAAAAATAAGCTACGACCATCAACTTCATGATTTCAACTGGAAACCCCCTTTTTTTATTTCTTCTACATACAATTCCAAGTTAGTTTCATGTTCCATAATATGTTTAAGCTAACCCCAACCGTCATCGAGAAATTCACGATTGATCAAATTTAAATGATTTCTGAACAATCGTAAATTTCTCGATAACTGTTATCGGGGTTAGGTTAAGGACATGGTACATGAAACTTACCTAGAATTTGATGTAGAATTCGAAAATAGAATAAAAAAAGGTTTTCCATTTGAAAAAATTTAGTTGATGATCCTAAATTATTTTTGGTCCACCCTGTACACATAAAATTATCATCATCATATTGCTTGGAATTTGATGTAGAATTCGACAATGAAATAAAAAATGGGGGTTACCATTTGAAAAAGTTGATGGTCGTAGCTTATTTTTTGTTCGATCTGTACATACACATAAAACTATCATTACTAAATAAACCGCAATTAAAAATAAAAACCGATGTGTCCGAGCGTTTTCCCACAAAACAAACCCTTAATTTGAAATGAACAAGAAACAGTCAATTTAGTTTATAATTAACAAATCTTTACTACATAATAAACTTTCAATTTATATACTATTTAATTGGTTTAAAAAGATTATTACACAGTTTATAACAAACTAGCAAGTTATTTGAATAAAAAAAGAAAATACCTATCACTTACATTATTTGATACAGTGGTAAGTAGGTTGAAAGAAGAAGAAATAATGTAAATAAGTATTTTTTTGTGTTGGTACTAATATACAGCAAATGCCAAACAACTTTCGATTCACGTCATAATCGCCACCAAGCGAGTTATTATGTGATTTGCAGGTGACCAAATTTGGCCACCAGCAAACTTCATAACAACCTGCTTGGTGGCAATTATGACGTAGATCGAAAGTTGTTTGGCATTTGCTATATTTATCCATTTCAAATGTAGGCTTAATTTTAATATAAGCATTACTCACACAAATCACTGTTTAACAGCAATAAAAAAATTAACCAAAAAAACTTTACAAAAAAACCTTCAAATTGGCGTTTTTAATTTATAAATTGATAATGAAATCATGCGGGAACCCTTATGGGAAAAACATTGTCCAATCCAGTAAATAAAATAACGCAAGACAGGCCCTGGAATTCGCGCAGTCCTCAAATCACGGAACTCTGAATTTATTTAGATCGGCGTAGCGGACGAGATGCGAGAGAGGAAGGTAGACACGCCTTTTGAAGCCCGCTCGGCTACCTCCCGTCTTATCGCCGGACCCCTGTTTTAATCGAAAGACCGGAACTCTGAGCCTTAAAATATATCGAGACGAAGCTTAGCAAGGTGGTTCCGGACCTGGACCGAAAAAATTTAGCACTTGCTCACCGATAGCGTTTCGCATCAATCGATATCCCGTTCCCATGTAGCGATCTTTTTCTAAAGTCCATTTTTCTGATTCAAATTCTTTTTTCTGTTTTAGACCATGAGGTAGGACTTCTTTACCCGTTTTCATGTATTATTTTTACTAAAATTGTCTCATGTAGAGCCACGTTGTCATAAAGTGAGTAGCCGGGTGAGAAAACATGACTTTTGGAGTCATATAATGCTGGTGAGTTTTCTTGGGACAGAACTTGTTTTCTTCGCCCTGATTATCCGCTGAGATCAGATCTGTTTCCGAGAAAATCTCTTTTCTGTTTAAAGATGGTCAGGAATCTGGGACTTTGCGGTGAGCTTATGTTGGCACTAAGCCTGATTATCGGTTTGTCAGGACTCGCCTCAAAAAATCCTCTGAGATTCTCTTCTATTTCTTGGATTTTGTTTTATTTCAATTTTCAGGTGAATGAACTTTGCCGGGTGAGAAATTTCAAATAAAAATTCAAAACCGCGGTTTACAACCGTAATAATTTTCTTTTCTGATACGTTCTTGAGATAGTTCCGGGAGACTAGTACAGAGAGGCTTCTGGAGTTGCTGCACGTTCGTGCAACAATTAACACATTAGCCTAGTTTACACCGACAACTTGGTCCGCGGACCAAGTACTACATTCGAACTTTATCAGAACCAAATATTTGGTTCGAATGGTGTAAACAGTTGCAGACTAAGCTGGGCCGCTCTTGGTTCGGTATTCGCCAGCAGGTGTACGGAACTAAATTTGGTCTGGATTTGGTTCGATCTCGATCAAAATGATGAGGTTATGTTGATTGTGATTATTGTGAATTGTGTTGGTTCTGAGTTTCTAAGGCAATCTGAGCGTACTTACTCATGTTTTTTTTCGTTACTAATTGTGTTGATAAATAATTTTGACTTTTTTTGACGAATTGCGCGCGTACTCATTTAGTTCACGCGTTGCAAGACGGTGTAAACGGGCGAGAAGCAAGCATTGGTCCTACCGAACGATCCCCACCCACTTGGTCCTATCGGTACGAACTAAACGAGTTATCGATGTAAACTAGGCTAATAAAATATTGAGTCGCCAGTGAATCATGGATTATACTTTCGCCGAATATGCCTATATGCTATTGATTTATGGCGAAGTTCATTGCAATGGAAGAGCCGCTTCAAGATTGTATCAGGAGCGGTTTCCTGTGAGGCTTGTACCTGCTCACACGCGGTTCGAGAGGGAAATCCGCATAAGGGAAACTTGCTCCGTGAAAATAACGAGGCCGGATAAATGTGCTCAAAGAACTGTAGGAACTTCAGAATTTAAGGAAGAGGTACTCCGACAATTCGAGGGAAATCCTTGTGTTACTACCCGAGCTGTTGCAGAACCCATGAATGTAAATCATGTACGTGTATGGGAGATTGTTAACGAACAACTTCTTCATCCTTACCATCGCCAAAAAGTACAGGAACTGGGACCAGATGATTATGCACCCCGCGTAGAGTTTTGCGGGTGGTTTCTTTAACAGTGTAGGAAAGAACCCCATTTTCCGAAATTTGTGCATTTCTCTGATGAGGCTGTTTTTACGAGAGAGAGTATTTTTAATTCACGGAATAGCCATGTGTAGGCGGAGGAAAACCCTCATGCTCTTAAAATGAGAGGGTACCAACATCGATTCTCGGTGAACATGTGGGCTGGAATTGTTGGAGAACGTCTAATTGGACCAATCATGTTGCCTCCTCGACTAACTGGGACGGTGTACCTCAATTTTTTAGGATACACCTCACCTGAGTTATTGGATTGGAGCTGCCCCTCGACATACGTCGGAATCTGTTGTTTCAGCATGATGGAGCACCCGCTCATTTTTCTCATGTCATACGTGAGCACCTCGATGATCGTTTTAGAGGACGTTGGATGTTGGATTGGACGTGGAAGCGATGTCAACTGGTCAGCCCGGTCCCCAGATTTAACTCCTCTGGATTTCAGAATTTGGGACATATGAAACGTCTTGTATATGAAACTCTAGTTCAGTCGGAGGAAGATTTGGTGGCTAGGATTTCTGTTGCGGCTGAAATGATCCAAACCATGCCTGATGTTTTCACTGACGTCAATTTAAATATGCTACGTAGGTGCAATAAATGTATTGAACGTGGTGGCAGGCATTTTCAGCAATTGCTGTTTTGAATTCATTATTAGTTTTGATTGTGTAGGTTTAATTGTTTTTTTTTGAATATTTTGTATACGTTCCCTTTTACTTTTTATACCCCCAATTTCGAATAGGCAACAGATCTCTCTGATCTTATTTATTTTCATCAAAGAAGATTTGACTAATTTTTAATGCTCACTATCTGTACTGAACCTCATTTTCATATTTCAACGTAATATTCTGTTCAAGACCAATAATTTATTATTGATTGGATTTAGCCGAAGATTTAGCCATTTTCCAAGGAAACGGTGACAGATACCGACTTTTACTAGAAGTACCTTTTCTATGTAAAAGGCATTGGAGAATCATAATCAGATATAAAAATGGCAAGAAATTAAAGCCCAAGAAAAGTAGGTTCAGATTTACCCAAATACCCCCCTGGTTTGTACAAGGTTAATTGATAGTATAGTAAGGTTGCGTCGTTATACGTTCGGGTTTCGGACGAATCAGAATTCAGACAAAAATGACGTCAGTCGGCTCCGATCCGGTTCTGAAATTCAAATACACATTTAAAAAAAAAGATAGAATATGGTTCACACTTGATAATGAGAAGATATTTCACTGTATACCAAAAGCTGTGTGATAACTTACCCTCAAACACGTTAAAAAACGGCCGACACTCGGTAAAAAAAGTTTTAAGAACCTGAAATACGGACACGTTATGACATCAAGATGACACACCGATGACAGGAATGTCAATAATGGAGCTCGGTGACGGGATCGATTCGGTTTATCGTTCGTGGATTTCCGATTCCCTAGTTACGGCGCAACCTCTACATATCAATTAACCTTGTGGTTTGTACGCCCCTGGTTAAAGGTGACAAAATCCGGAAGGCTCAAATTGATGAACCTACCAACTAGGTTTCATGTCCCAAAATTAGTGGCGATAGCTGCAGTAGTACCGAAGCTATAAAACGAAGAGTAGTTTTTGAAGGTCATCTTCGAAGGACACTAGCTCCCTGAGGAAGCGTTTCCGGACCCAAGTTCATATGAACTTTTTTCTTATTTTCGTGTGTTTCATCTACCTTAGAAGTTTGTACCACCCTGTATGAAAAAAATGAAACCATCGAAAAATAGCAGAAGACCTTGAGAAAACCGTATATGCAATAATTACCCTTTTTTGCTTCAATAAAATAAAATTAAGGCACAAAGTTTTCTACACAATTGGCAAAAACTGGAATAAATATTTTAGGGCAAGGGAAAAATGTCAAAAAGAAAATACTTTTTTAATGTTTATGAACATTTGCGCAGCATATGAATACCTATACTACTTATAAATCGTATTCTGGATGTTCTTGATAATCAGTTAGTAAGTAGTTATTTTAAGCCGCCTGTAATTGAATAGTTGGTGAACTGAAAAATTACCTAGGTACCAACTTAATGTTCAGAGCTCGATTCAGCGGTACTGCGGAGTAATAGTAATATAAAACAAGAAAGTCCATGTATGAGTTTTGTTTGAAACTAAAGAACTAGGTATGTACCCAAGTATGCAAGTAATGAGAATCCCAATTATTATATTTTATACCTACTCACTTTTCAAGAGTTTCTCCAGTTTCTCCGGCTTTAAGCTCGATGAGTCACTAGATTCAGTCCCCTCAACTTCAGTGGGAATTTGATCAGAAGTATTCAGATTTTTATCAGCTGATTCAGTTTCCATCATAGTGGATTCTTCTGTTATTTTCATTTCATCCTTTGGCGATCCGGTGAGTTTTACCACTTTCTTGGGAAACTTGCCTATTTTGCCTATGAGAAGGACTGGTTTCTTGAAAGACTGCTCAGTCTTCGACTCCAAACTAATAGATTCACTTGTCTCTTGTGCTTTATCATTTTGACTATCTGCTTTTTCCATTTTGAACGAGAGTGTTTCACGAAATGCTTATGAAAACAGATTACAGGTAGAACACCACACAAACGGAATACGAAACCAAAACATTTAACATTTCTAATTTCTAGAGGGAAAAAAATCCAAATTGACATCTGCGACGGTTGACGTCTGGACATGTCCAAGGAATCCAAGGTTGCCAGGTTTCAGCTGATGGAACGAGTTTGTTGTCAGAGCACCGGTCTGTCGCTGCGATAGGCCTTAAGGCTGTGTCTACACTGTCAGGGGCATAGACAAATGTTAATTTGTCTATGGTCAGGGGCTCGATCTTCGAGTTAGGGAACAACGCTACCTGGATTAGGAAGATTAGATTAGACGTGGTTCTCTGGAAAATAATTATATATCAATAATAATTGGAACTGTCAAATTTCTGCTTGGCAAACGAGAATCATAAGGTGCGATCCACATTGAATTTGGCGTGAGCGTAACTAACCTGTTTTTTTTTCAAATGAAAAGGGGTTCGGGTGATACCTCATTGGTCCTTTCCTTCTTATCACACCCTGAAAGTCCGAAATTAGCCTAGTTTACATCGATCACTCGTTTAGTTCGGTCCAATAGGACCAAGCTGGTGGGGATAGTACGGTAGGACCAATGCTTGCTTCCTGCCCGTTTACACCGTCTTGCAACGCGTGAACTGAATGTGTACGCCCGCAATTCGTCAAATGTCAAAAACAAGACGAAATCATTCATCAACACAAATCGTTACCAAAAAAAACATGAGTAAGTACGCTCAGATTGCCTTAGAAACTCAGAACCAACACAATTCACAATAATAACAATTAACATAACCTCATAATTTTGATCCAGATCGAAACAAATTTAGTTCGGTACACTTGCTGGCGAGTACCGAACCAAGAGCGGACCAGCTTGGTCCGCAACTGTTTACACCATTCGAACCAAATATTTGGTTCGGATATAGTCCGAATTTGGTACTTGATCCGCGGACCAAGTTGTCGGTATAAACTAGGCTATGGACGCTTTGACATTCTCAACTGTCACTACTGTGTTGAGTAATGGAAAAATGCAGAACGTGCATTGCGGATTAATATTTTGTCCAACTTTAATAATTGAAACGAAGATTATAAATATTCATATATGTGAATAGTAGTTCGTGTTTCTTGATTCAACTAACAAGACAAAATATATTGGCACTACATTAGTGCCAATCGAAAGAAAAGTTTGTCTAGAATTGACCATTCCAGAACACGTGACCTTGACAACGATGTCATTTTTTCTGGGTGACAAACAAATCTGTTAATAATGCTTTTTCAATCAGTTCTTTTCTAAAATGACTCACAGCAATTATTATTCAACGTCAAGTGGTGATGTGAAGATACAATACGACCACAAAATCGGCGTTATACACAATATTGATCCCTATGCTCTTTCGATTAATGAATATCACTATGATGGATTTAGTAAATTATCGATATTAACTCACAGTTTTTACACTGGGAAGCAGATGAAGGCTTATGAGAGTTTGCAAGCCTTCAAACAATACGAATCCTGTATTCAGAAAATTGTTGCCAAACAAATCAGCGAAGAAGCATTTGTTGTGATGTCTGAGGTAAGAATCATGGATCATTCTAGTTACTGGATGAAATTGGTTAGTATTTATTAGAAAATATGTTATCAAAATCACCAATTTTATTTATGTACACATAACTGACATAACAAGCTTCAACCTATAAATTGTGTGTGCCACCCAGCAAATGACAGTAGTGACGTCATACTGGAATGGTTAATGGACAATTTGCATGCATTTTCAAATGACTTGCAATTTTATATACGGATTCTGCCCAATATTTCAAAGTCATCTGCAAAATATTTTTTTAAAATACTCAAAAATATACTAGATAAACAAAAGGAAAAAGCAAACTTCACAAAATACCCGAAAAAGGGTTGTGGCGTGGCCACATCATCATCTTCGCGGATTCAAACTACAACAGATTGTTCTTTTTTCTTCGTCGACATCAATTTTATGACAAGAAAACTTTATTTTACTTCTAAAAAACCTTTAATTTGAACCTACCGATTTCTACCGAATTTTGAGGACGTTATCTACCGAAAATCTAATTTTGGTAGTGGCAACACTGCTTCATTATTTAGCAGTGTTTCTCGATGTATTACATGTACTACAAGATGATAAATGAGTGAGAACTGACTTTGGAAACGTAATTAGGTCATTTAAGAGAATCAACGAATCGAAGATAGAAAATTTACCCATACGCCCTTTGAGAATGTGGAAGCACATTAAAAGTGCCCAATTGGGTGATAATGAGGCCTTATTCAACGATTTATTCGACGAACTAGTTAATTCTATGCCAGGAGCCAGAATTTCATTTGCAATCAGAAACCGACTAGAAAGTCTCCCATTTGAAGTTCGCAAAGACGTGGTGAACAGACTAAGGAATGGTTCCTCCCCACTGTTCAGAGCATGCAAAGATGGACAACAAGAAGCAGTTGAATTCTTGGTCATATCTTGTGGGGCTGATATCGAACTCAAAGGCACATATGAAGTGCAGCAGGACAGATCCATACATATTGTCACCCCGTTATGGTGCGCATCTGTGTCTGGTAAACTGGGTATTGTGCAGTTTCTGCTTGGCGCTGGGGCAGATATTGATGCTGTCTCAGATAGTGGTTCAACTCCCGTGAGATCAGCTTGTTTTATGACTCATTTTGAAGTTGTCAAGTACCTTGTAGCTCATGGGGCTGATATAAATAAGCCCAATTATAATGGGGGTACTTGTTTGATTAATTCGGTACAAAGTGCTACATTATGCCACTATTTGTTGAAGAATGGGGCTGATGTCAATGCCAAGGATATTCAAAATAAGACTGCTTTGCATTATGCTATTCAAGAACATAGATTGGAGACTACTAAGCTGCTCTTGAAATATGGAGCTGATCATACTGCACAATCAAGGTTAGTTGTCATTGTTCGGTTTTCGTGTGAGATTTATTCTGAAAATCGTGGGGGGTGATTAACTCATCAAAATCTGTGTACAAGTTGGTAGAAATCCTCGAAAATCCCGTAATATCTCTTGAAATCTTCAAAATTCTACAAAATCTCGCAAAATCCCTTTAAATCTTTTAAAATCACATAAAATTCTACAAAATCTCATAAAATCTAATCAAAACTCGCAAAATCTTATAAAATACCTACTTCTAAGCTCAAAAAACATCATAGTATAGTGATTATGGGATTAATTTTGAATGAACCGCCAATCTAGGGTAGCAATGCAGTCACTTCAGTCGGCAGTTACGCAGCGATTGCTAATAAACTTGTTGTCTTTGTCCAATAATACAATCACCGATGTCGTTGAAAACGTAACATGGACAGACTCTATATTCTGGGCATTGGTAGGTAGATAGAACTCCGTACTAGCGTAAAAGTGTCAGAGAGTCAGAGACCTCGTTCGATTTGAGTATTTTGAATTCTTATGAGATAACATCTTCTTAAGAAGATCCAATGTTCCCAAATGAAATTGACTAAACTCTGCACCAAACAATTCAAAGTTTACAAACACTCAATAACAAAATTGTAAAAAATCAAAAATACTAAAACGGCTTGGCATGAGCGGAAATTATCATCGAGCTTTTCCAAAGCCGACGCCTATGAACTGTTAAGTTCATGTTCATTTTCCGGGTTGAGGTTATATTGTTTTGGCGGCAATTCGAAAGAGAGTATTCTGGACCCCTATTTTCGAATGTGTGATATGAACTGAATGTGAATTACGCCAAATTGAATGTGGATTGTACCATATGGTTCCCGTTTGCCAAGCGGAAATTTGACTGTTCCACTTCGAAATCGAAGTGTGATGTGAGTGATAAAAATTGGTCTGAAAGAAACCGGGGAAAATACGGATCACCGGCTTTTTACCGGTGATCTAATTACATCACACATTCGAAAATAGGGGTCCTGTGTATTGGCGGTTGGCGCTATTCGGGGCGCTATTATAACGCGCAGTACGCGCACCTCACGTCGCCTTATTTCTTATTTGACATTTTCCCAATGTTGCGTATTGTGTGGTATGTTCAAAGAACACATTGTTCTTATAGTGTTTCCGATTGGGAAAACAAAGGCTGCACTGGGTTTGGCCTCGGGCAAAACCAGTTATGATGAAAATTTGCTCTAGGGCAATCCCAATCGAACATACATTTTCCATCGAGTGCTATAATATTGCACGGTAAAATTCCGATTGAATTGAAATTGGAATCATCAAACTTCTTGAAAATCCAATATTATGTTGTCTCTGCGTAGCGGCTGAAGTGACTCCATTTCTCATTGCCAAATGACAAAATCTTGAGACCAATCAATAGTTCTGTATTATATAGATTATAGCGGGGATCATAGATACTAGGAACATCTATTTTGAGAAATTAGGTATATGCACCAGATCTTAGATGAAATTAATTCAGTTTTGGGTAGGTACTACTTTTCCATAACTTGTCAACGCCAGTATTTCCTTTTTTTGACACTACTAGATTCCGACGATAATAACCAACTCAAAATTTGTTTTTTCATGCCCACAGATTCAATTTCCGCGACGCGAGAAGGTTATATCCACCATTTTTCATGATTTTTTTAAATTTTGCTAGTACACTGAAATTGCACTATACCAGCACGAGCTCAAAGACCTCGTGCACTGAGTGCAAAACTCATTGACCCGGGGAACCGGGTTAATCGAACATAAAAATATTAAAAATCCGCTCGATATATTTTAATTCTTGTCAATATTATTTTTGTTCGAGCTCTTGCTCTATGAATATCGACATTACCAGAAAATAGTTCTGTAATGAATCAGATCACAAAGCTTACTGGTTGCATAGCATAGCTGCATAGCCAGCTTAGTTAAGAATCCGCCGAATCGACTTGTCAGGCTATGGGCTTGTAGTTTTAGAGTTTTTGGTGATACCTAAATTTGTGATCTGTGACATTACATCCTCATCTATTAATTGGTCCTCAGACTGCGACTAGAATAAGCTGTTCTTCAGGTGAGTAGTTGATTTTGTCCGGTTTTATTGATTTCTATACGGTATTAGGTGATAGTTTTTATTTATTCACAGGGGGGAATCGGTCCTAACGTGCCGGGGACTTTTTTGAGGGAAAACATTCCTAGAGAATAATAGCAATTATTGCTAGTAGTAGGTATGCTCTTCTACAGTAAACGCTAAACAATTTCCAATCTACGTCATCAATGCCACCAAGCGCGTTGCTATGTAGTTTGCTGGTATTCACATTTGGTTACCAGCAAACAGCAAATCACATAATAACGCGCTTGCTGGCATTGAACAAGTAAATTGGAAATTGTTTGGCGTTTATTGCACTTTATTAACGACTACCAAAATTGTTTAGTGTCCTTTTCTCACGTTAAAAAAATGACACTTTTCAAAACTTTAAATGTATGTAGTCACGAATCGCCTTCAAGTTCAGACGTCGAAGTTGATGAAAACGACTTCCAACTTCAAGATGAGGAAACATCAAATGGAATTGCTTTGAAACTTGAGCATTATTTTGTCCGGCAATGAACCTTTTTCTATAAAACGTGCTAAAAAATGTAAAATAGATAAAAAAATTAAGGTTTTGAAAAAACTATATTTGGAAAGAATTGGGGAAATAACCCTATAAACTTTTAGCTTTGAAATACTTTCACTGTAAGCCAAGCTGTACATTATGTACTCTGATTAGAGCTCGGACTAGAGTTTCAAGTTTATTTATTATCAAATAACCGACAATAATAATATGTAGTTTAATAAAATATTATAACTGCGACAGATCTTTCAAAATCCCCTTACTCTTTCAAAATCTTGGAAAATCTCTTAAAATCTCCAAAAATCTTTTGAAATACTCAAAAATCTTGAAAAGCCTTCTAAAATCTCATACAAATCTCTAGAAATCTCCTGAAATTTTCGAAATCTTGTAAAATCGAGTGAAGATTTTCAAAATCCTCAAAATCGTATGAAATCACTGAAGATTTAAAATCTGTGTACATATTTTAAGAAGATAACCACCCCCCGGAAAATCGTTATTTTTCGTAATATCAATTGTTGTCTGCTATCCTATTCGAATATGTATATTAATAATTATCCGAGTAACTAAGTATCATTCGCACCTTACTGATCGTGTATAGCCGGGTGTATGACTCAAAAATCTCAAGAAATTGCAATTCCCACCTACATACTAAGCGCTCAGCAGTAAGAGCGGCTAATGAGTGATTACCTACACTGATTACGATAACCAGTGAATGCTTTGAACATCATTGGTACCACCTCGGGTACCACAGAATACATACCTACAGAGCGACACATTTGAAAGCGGGCCACACCCATGACATTTTTATTTATGCAGCGATTTTGAGGTTTTTTTATTGAAATGCGGATAGTGGAAAGATTTATTATGAAGCCAGACGGTATCAAGTTTTTCCAAAATTCAAGGCCTACTAGATCATATTTAGAGGCTGAAAAATCCAGAATTCATATTAGCGATTATCTAAAAAAATCTGCCTACGCCACTGGAATCGTCACACCCTAAAATGAATCTGTACTAAATTTCATAAAAAAATATTCAAAATTAACGATTAGTTTTATTATGCACCAAGAAGCATTTTACCTCGTAAGTCTTGCGATGGCAAATCTAGGTATCACAACAAATTTATCAAATATCAACATTCAATAGATAATGTTATGTTGAAAAAATTACAAACAGAAATAATATTTTTGAATTGAATGTACCTCGGAATATAAGATCCATTTCAGGGGATGAAAAAGACAGTGCCTTTGACAGATTTTCTCTAAAAAAATCGGTGATATGTTTTCTGGATTTTTCAGCCCCTAAATATGCTCTAGTAGGCCTTGGTTTTTGGAAAAAACTGAGCGACTTATGGACGCAAAATAAACCTTTCCCCTCCCTACATTAAAAAAAAAATCGTCAAAATCGATCCATAAATTAATGGGTCACTTTGTAATTGGTTTTTACGAAGGTTGCAAAATGATGTCTTCCAAATCTTGGGCGCCACCTTCTGGATTTATGAGGTAGAGGGCCCACAGTGCCTGTTGGGTAGCTTTATACACGGAAGAAAGGTATTCTAGGGTGCATCTACAGCTGGTGTGTCTTGGTGGATAAAATAGTAACCAAGACCATTCAAACACACGGTTGGATTAGACATAGTCCCCAGTACAGTCGTATGCATTATTCCATTGGACAAAGAAATTTTTCATGTGTTAATTGCGCTGATAACCTATCATGACAATGATGAAATATCGAAAGTCAATAAATAAGCCATACCGGGATCAGCTCAATATAAATTGAACTAGAAAGCCAAAATTGTGGAATATGTTGAAAACGAGTCTGCAGTGAAACAAGTGACCTAAACAATGATCTAATAACTATAGATGGAACATAGCAAAATAAACATGAGGACAACATCGAACTGTGCACTCGGGTGCAGAGTTTCTCCCACCTCGTTGTTGCCAAACTTACTCTATTAAAAGTATTACTACGCAGCAAAAAGATTAAAACATTGTTTGGAATCATTTTTCAAACCATTTTATGTATGAATTCAATCAATTAAGTTGATGATAAGCTTTTTGTTTAAATTAAAACATCTTTTCAAGATTTGTTTAGGTATTAAGAATTTGAATAAACCAGTATTTTCTTATGAAAATTAAAAAAGCTGAAGTACGGCAACACACCAAAATTGGGTCCGCCCCTATCGATCGGATTTTGTCTACACGTTTCATTCATATTTCGTCTCATTGGCGTCACTAGTTTTTTGAGTGGGGTTTGATGTTGATTTTGTGAATGTTTATTGTGTTTTTATTTTGGTTTAGTTTGTAGTGCTTCATTATTTACTTATATGGTATAATGAAATGAATCGCAAGTTTCAAGCTTGCAGTAAATAAGAATTTAAGAATTCTGTAAAATAGTTACGCCCCTGGCAGCTTCGCGTCTAGTAACCGAAGCACATTCCAGTGAGGTGCAAACGTATCCCCACTCAATGCCCCGCTAAACTCCTCCTCACATCTGTTCTATGTTCGAAGTTGGCCACACAATTTTTCACAGTTTATGAATGAAATGTTTCACCTATAGTTATTAGATCACTGGACCTAAATAACTATGAACACTAGCACTAGCAGGAATTCTATACAAAAAATCAAACCACAAGACCAACAATCTTCCCCAATGAACAAAATGCGATATTTAGCTTATCAAGCAATGCAACTAATTTTACTGCATCATTAGGAATATCTTGAGGATTATTTCATGGGATAAATTGAGCAAAGATGTTAACCCTTGTGGATTTGTATTTATCGATATCTTGAAAAATTAACGAAATTTTGGCCGGAAATTGTGCTTCTGGTATTAAATATTAAAATGTTGTAGTATTTCCTTCCTCATTATTTATATTTTGTTATGAGTTTGATAATCATGTTCAAAAATATCAAATATTTATGTGTGACTAATTTATTTATTGAACAGGCGAACTTTCATAGTAGGTTATGTTTTATGTTGAAGTATTTGCATTTAAGCTAATAACATGAATTATATTTCAATACCTCCTACTTTGTACAACATATTTTTGCACTTTTGAGGGGTGACAGGCAGGTTTACACGATATAAATTTTGTCCAACGGATATTTGCACACGACTGTATAGCATGGTTTGTTTGACATTATACATATAGTCGTGAAACTTTGTGACTTGCTTTCTTCTGTCCAGTCTGTCGACTTTTGTAGTGGTGGCCGAGTACACCATTCTTCCATAAACAATATTATGAGAGGTGATGATGTTCATACATTTGGTTCTGATTTTTCTAAAATTATTCTCTATGACAGGGTGTAAATTGTGTTTTTGTACAAATTTTGAGGGGTGAACATTGACTTTAAATACTATAGACTGGGCATCCCATTCATAAAATGGTATTAGTCTTGACGCCAACATCACAATAAGTGCGAAAGAGACAACACTATGAGTGAAAAGAGATAAAACGAGGAATCCGAACCCATCGGGCAACACCGCATGAGAACATGTGATTCTTATAATACGTACGTCCGAACTCGATTTTCATCTGGAAAGCGGCGGCACATTTCGAGTTTCTACCGTTTTGTATGAAAAATATAAATGAATATTAATTTGGGTAGGTACCTATGTCGTTATTGTTATATGATAGTATATCACATTTTTGACTTTCTGAATCATTAAACATTAAATCTCCTGCTGTTCTTCCGACAATAATGAATTACGGTTCCGAATAAAATGACAACCAAAATACAAAATATATTTCGCCTTTCTTACATATCTCTAAGGCCATTTTACTCAATTTGCCATATGATTTTTGTTTTTGGAGACGGGAAACTGTATGGTCTGCCGGTGAGTCATGATTGGCAAGCTTCCCGGTTTTAAATATTTGATTCCATCAATGTCACGTAAATAGTCTTGTGGGTTAAAATGGGCCAAACACAAAAAGGGAGGTTTGATTCGAAGTCGGTCCTCGTCAATCCTCACCAAAGAACACCAAATATTTCGCAGCTCTTCATTTTTTGGAAATCTAAAATTGGATAACAAGAAAAAAAAAAAAAAAAATAGGAAACAGCAACGTTTTACTTTTCTTGTTTCTAATACATAAGTATATGTACTGGCGAAAAGTATTATAAATAAATGGCCGAAAAACTATTTTTAACTATATCAAAATGATTATCAGTGCTGGAAAGTGAGTGGAGATAAATTCAAAGAAATATGGTGCAGGAGTCATACTAAACAAAGACCGCAAATATTGGTATACCTGCAAATTGAAGCAGGTAAGCAATATTGTTTATTGGTCTATTCTTCTTTAAATTAATGTCTAGACATAAATTTAATTTTGTATGTTTAGACATAAATTTGGCCCAAAAACATTTATGTCTAGATATACATTCAAAGAAGTATGGGCAAATAAACAATGCATAATGCGTAGGTACCCTGCTTCAATTTGCAAGTACCAATATTTGCAGTTTCTATTCACTTTTCGCATTCTCCAGAAAATTAAACATTTTTTATATATCCTATACCTACCTTAAAAACAAAATTGCCATTTTTTCTGGCACGTTCTAAAATGTAAAGGTTTATTCGGAAGCCTTGGGAACAGGGTAAATATCTATTTTCAACCATTGAACTTTTATTTAAAACTTTTTTCCAAACGTCAAATTAAAAAGTGAATTGCGGGGTCCATTTAGCTGTGCCCTGTACAAGGTTTTTTTATATATTAATTTAGACCCCCTTTATCTTTTTAATTTGACGTTTCTGACAAAAATGTCCCTTCATAAAAGTCTATTGATTGGTTTCGAGCAAATTGTTGGAAAAACTATATTTCGCTTTTACAGGAAGAAAGACTGGGCGTCGTCAAAATTTTTAATTCCAATTGAAAGGTACAGGCAAAGAGGGCGATATGTCAAAAAGTTAATTTCGAGATAAACGCGAGGTTTTAAGAGCTCTAAAAAGTGATTGTAATAATAATAATTGTAAAAGTAAGCATTCTTACTGAAGACTTCAACCTTATTGTAATAAAAAAAAAACGAAAATAAGACAGTTGAGGAAGTATCCAATAAATAATTCATCTTGACTGTGTATGAAATAATCGAGGAAATAATGGAATAGGTATTCAAGTAATATGAATATCCTTTCTTATTTGAGAACAATCGGTTCCTATTGCATAAAACACTACCATTCAGGCTTTTTTTCCAAATCAGTTTCATTTTTTCGCTGTTACCTATTCACGAATAAAAACAAACATTTAAACTTCCTGAAGATTGAAAAATCCTCATTTTCATGAATGAAATATGATGATGCCTACACTCTACACCACTGGATCCCTCTCCAGTCAATGCTCAATGCAAATTTGACACTTACCTGTGAATGGTGATTTCTGGATCCGAATGGTCCAGTTTTTGACACAGCAAGCACAATCTTACCATTTTTCACAAATGAAATCACAATACAGCACTTCACAAGCACGAAAGTAGAAGTTTTCAAGTTGAAACCCCATGGCATCACCGCACTACCTTCAAAATCGAAACCAGCTGTTTAAAGGCAGCGTTGCCGTGTACTAGGACTAATATTTACTATGTATCGCCTGTATCCAATGCACAAAAAATCATTATTTAATGAATGTTAGTAATTAAGCTTTGAGTAGCACAAAAATGTTCCACATTATTTATGATATGAAATAATATCATCATTAGACACTATCACCGTTGTTCAACATTGAGTTGATTCACACGAAATCATGGTTGTAAATGTGTCTGATTATGCGATAATCTAGAATAGTGAACCTTGATGCACCTTCTTGAAAAATGAACAATACTCAATCCTCCTTAATTTTAATTGTATCATGTCTTATCAATCAATTTCGTACACAGAGGAATTTTCATTGATGAAGATTTGCCCAAATCGGCAACCGCGTCCAAAGCAGGTCAGTTTTCGGCGACGCAGATAGATATAACTCGACAAGGATAGCGATACAGTGAATTTCTCAAGACATACGTCCAAAATTGGAGGATGGTGCCATTATTTTTGAAGGTTTCCTTCTCTAAAGCCTTATAAAACTCAATGGGGGTGAATCTTTGACTAATTTCAAGAAAAAAATTTCATATGAACGATTACTGAGTTACAGGGCGTCAAAAAAACTATTTTAATTGGTTTTTTGCTTATATCCGACGAATCCCGGAGGACGAGATTTATCCGTCGCAGGACACCTCTGTTTCTCCCGGTTCATTACCAAAAGTGGAAAAAATTTGTTATGGTTCCCCACTACGACGCAGTGATAGACTAATCAATAAAACTCTCTATCTGGTCAGAGAATCAATAATTAACGGGGTGGTTTAGAATATTTTGAGTTGAGAAAAGGTATGCTCGGTACTTCAAATATTTTAAAAAGGAAAAAGAACTAGACATTTCGGCTAAAAAATCATCTCTCCGTTACACTATCACTTGTGAATAACATAGCAATAATAGTGGCGGAAAAGGATTGAAAACTTTTTTCATCACTTGAATGTGTGACATCATATTAAAGGTTGATTTGAGATCGTGCTGCAATTTTAACACTCGTGAAAATCATCATAACATGGAGGTTAAAACAGGGGACTGACACTAGGTCGCCCTCGGACTGTGATCCTTTGTATGAATACTCCGCCGGTATTTCTTTATTTTCATTTGATTACAGATATGGAGATGATGCTCTTCAGATGGCATGCCTCAAAGGCGCCATCCGAATCTTTGAACATCTCATCACTACCATAAACTATGGAGCTGAAAAACTAGCCAATGCTCAAGAATTAATGGGAGCTACTTTTCTGGATGAACATAATAATATAAGTGAATGTTTGCGTTACTGGAAACAAGCATTGAAGATTAGACATGAGCATAGACTACATCCAAAGATGCCGATAATGCCACCACAAGAAGGATATCGTAACCAGAAAGAATTTGAAACTGAAGAAGAACTGATGACAATGTCGACGGATTTGGATAAAATCAGGGTGCAAAGTTTGTTGATTGCAGAGAGGATTCTTGGCACGCATCATAAGGATACTATTTTCAGGTTAAGATTTTGACACAATTTTTATTCTTGGGACTCGGTTGATACTGGTTCTCATTTTCAGACTCATGTATAGAGGCGCTTCATACGCAGATGTGATGCGTTACCCACGATGCATCGAATTATGGCGAAGAGCATTGCAAATAAGAATAGAGAAAGACACTGTTCTCTATACCGACACTTGTTACACTGCTCAAGCTTTGGTGAAACTAATGATAGATTTCAACCTCAAATCCATCCAAAATAACTTGAATAACTGTGACCAGAGATTTAATGATATAGTTGGGACATTTAAATTGCTTACCAACAATATTATGGAGATGCGGAAGTTATTGATGATACGTCCTCAGTACAAGAGACAATTGGAGTTCTTTGAAAAAATTATCAGGTTAGTATATTTGGTTTTATCATAAAGGGTGTTTTGAAAATCACCTTAAAGACACATAATAAGAGTTATACGGGATATATCTCCAGATAATACTAAATAAACATGCACAAAATAGTCGTTATAACTAACCGTGCTCTCTCACACATTTGTTCTAGATGTGTCACCCACTTAATCTACCTAATGCTCGAAACTGCTAAAACCCAAGAAAACACAGATCTAGTGATCGACCTAGTAAGAGATCTTATAAGTAATAACGTGAAGTGTCTAGTAACTGGGGATACGATCTTCCATTTATGTGTATCCAGCTTGAACACTATCAGATCCAGTTACTTCTTGGACGAGGAACCAATAATGATTTTCCCAACAATCAGCGTAATCCAACTACTGCTCGGTTGTGGCGCCAACGTCAATGCAAGAAACAAAAAAGGACTCACGCCGCTGCATGCTGCAGTTATGCCACATAACTACTCAACTGCTCTTGTCAAACTATTATTAGATCATGGAGCTCATTTAGATCTGCCAGATGGTCGAGATTTTACGCCAATAGAAAATTTCCCGTAGAGTATTTTCGAGAAATCAATACTTTTTGAGTTACTCGTGAGAAAACATGTGTTTTTTAACAGTTTCACGAATAAATCAAGGACTTTACATTTTATGGAAAAAAAAACCTACAGAGAAAAAATGTAGTTTATACTATTATTATTATATTATTATAAAATAACAAAGAGACCCGTTTTTTATTTGTTTCTGTAGACTGTGAGACATTAGACCCAATTCAAAGAGAGTTATAGTTTCTCCAAGCTTTGTCCATCACAAGAAACATTCGAAACAACACTTTGAATAACGGACCAGCGGAATATTTGACTGAGAAACATAGATTTGCGTTACAGCATTTCTAGAACTCTCTACAGTCTCTACACATGCTCACTTCAAAATAGATCTGGAACTATTCGGAGCTGCTATAACTTGGAACCAAAACAAAGCTATTATCTCCTGATTATCTTGTACTTGACACAGATCTTCACAATGCTTTTTACTACAAAGTTTTTCGTAGCAACGGTCTAATCGAGCTTCAGTCAATTTTCTAGACAAAATTACGGGTTGCTCCAAGTTCGACTTTCATCAGAAAAAGCAATTCTTTGTGAGCATATTATGGTCTAAAGAAAGTGAGGAAACGTTGATGCATCGTTTATGTAAGGTTTACATTGAATTTCACTTCGAAGTGGAACTGTCAAATTTCCGTTTGGCAAACGGTAATCATACAGGGTGTCCCGAAATCAGACGTCAATATTTCAACCACGTAGTCTACATCCCAAAATAGAAATAGAACTTCCTATAAACTAGTATCCACACTCTTCGTTTTCAAGATACAGGGTGTTATAGGTGAAGACCTGATGAAGGTATTTCATAAATATTTCGAAACCTCCAAAGATAATTGTATGAAATTTTGTACAGTTACCAATCTTTTTACGTTATGATACCTAATGGACGGAAACTTAGTTTTGTATCACCTTCATGGCTAGGGAATACATGGACGGGCTTAGCAAAAATGTGTCCTAAATTTTTTTGGTTGTTGATTTTTAGTAGTTCTGCCTGCACAATTTCAAAACCTAGAGTTTTTGACATAGGTACTAAAGGTACTCTTTTCCTACCTCGTTGGGACGCACCGCTTTCGAGAAAAATGCATTTGAAATTCATATCACAGACTAAATTGCCTATACCAAAACTCTCAGCGAAAGCTGGGGTAATAACCTATCCAGATGCACACGACATTTTTACCTAAGTGTGTAAAGAGATTTTCAAATGCGTTATTCTCGAAAATGGTGCGTCTCAGCGAGTTACAAGAAGAAAATGGTAGGCAAAACTACCAAAAATCAACAATCCAAAAATTGAGGCCTATTTTTGTCAAAGCCGTCCCTATACAGGGTTAGGAGAAATTACCAGAACAGTCGATTTTTTCATAAGATACATGAGTTAGAAAAAAATGTCTTATATAAAAGTTGTGAGGCTTTCAAAAATCTATATAATATCTATAATAAATTGGAATATACAGGGTCGGGCATAAAGTTGTCGCAGACCATAGTTGCAATTTTTTTAATGGAACCCCCTGTTTATTAGTCGATATTTCATTCTTCATTCATTTTTGAGTAAAAATTTTGGTGAACATAATGTTGCTAAATTCAGCCGTTTTCGAGTTATCGCGTTTCATAGATGACATTTCTACATCTTAGACATGCTATAAAACCCAAAACGGTTTGAGATAGAAAAAAAACGGTGTGAACTTTCTAGTCTTAACTTTTCAAGAGCTATCCAAGGACATTGAATAAATCCTTAACAAAAAATGGAAAATATTATTATGTCCAAAAAAATTGACAGTTGACAGTACCTTCTATTTTAATAAATGAATAGCTCTCGAAAAGTTGAAATGAGAAACTGCAGAACATTTTTTTCTAGCTTGTACCGTTTGAGTTTTATAGTATGTCAGAGATGCAAATATGTCGTTTTTAAATCAAGATATCTCAAAAACGCTTGAATTTAAGAAAAATATGTGGATCACAAGTTTTGCTAAAAATTGGAAGAAGAGTTTGAATATCCAATAATATACAGGGGGTTCCATTTAAAAGAATGCAACTTTGGTCTGTCACAACTTTATGTCCAACCCTGTATAATCCAATTTATAACATACATGTGGATTTTGAAAAGCTCAACAACTTTTACATGGGACATTTTTTTCTAACTCGTGTATCTTCTGAATAATTTGACCGTTTTGGTAATTCTTCCTAACCCTGTATATCCCACTCATAAAGGGTATACAATACTGAGTTTTCGTTCATTAGATAGAGTGTGAGAAGTTTTATTCAATCATCTTAACAGGTTTCGTAAATATCCACAAAAACCGTCATCAGGTCTTCCTTTAACCTTTAACACCTTAATTGTATCTTGGAAACGAGGTTTTTGTGAATACTAGTTGATATGAAATTTATTTCTATTTTGAGGCGTAGAATACATGGTTAAAATATTGGCGGAAATCTGCTACTTCCACTTCGAAGTGAAATTCAATGTAAACAAGCAGAGCCGTCTATATTGTAATACAAGCCCTGAAGTAATTGTTTTGGCAACGCCGCGTGTGGTCTCGATTGAGGTTAGGTTAACTTCTAGTTCCAACTATAACACCATAGACAGCTCTGCAAACATTCAACTAGTTTCAACGTTTTTTCATTAATTTTGATAAACTGAGAAATATGGTGAAAAATGAAGTGATTTCTGCGTTAAGATTGAGGTAAGTGGATGGGTGATAGTAGGTACCAAAGATATCCCAATATAACAGTCATATTTTCCTTATAGACTTGTAGATAGCTTCATATTAAGGTATGTGTGTGTATCTGCCTTTCGGGTGATACTGGATGAGAAAAATACATATTCAAATAGGAAAACTTGATTAATTAATACCTCATCCTGGATTCCCCACACATAGGTATAAGCACCAGCTTCAATGTCATGTGGAAAAACCAGAGTTTTGTTTCGTTTACTTTGGAAAAACAATATGGCGACGTACCTACCTAGATAGTGCTTTTTGGTTTATCGGTTTTACTCAATATCATCAACTCCTGTCCTGTCCACAAATTACCGAGCAAATTACAGTTTCATTGAACATTTTTCGTATCCCGTGACCGTAATATACCTTAATTTTCAAAGAAAGCCCCTTCAATAATGCAAAATTTTGACCACCGTTGACGTTAAATGCGACGTTGCAATTGTTACTTCATGAAGTGATGATTGTAAGTCAAAGAAAGAGGTATGTACAAATTGCAAATTTGCTGCGGATGTACTAAAAATTGCCAATATTGACTACAGACATACAGTGTTTAACAGAAATTGTGCATGCTATATTAAAGAGGTTGAAAGAATTAAAGCACGTACTTATCACATGTAGCAATCACAGATAAAATCAGACATCTCAAAAAACTCGAATCCACAAAATCTACTATTACTTCATGTAAATATACAGGGAATTACGTCACATCTTGAAGAATTGACCGATCTAATTTTTGATAGACAGCCTATTGCATTTTGCATAAGTGAATCTCACGTTACCTTGGATATAGAAAACAGCGAATTTTTCATCGAGGGTTACACAGCAATTGTTTGTTACTCTCATAGCAGGCACACTGGAGGGACAATAATATATGTGAAAGATGGTGTTACTTTTTCAGAAATTTGTAATGATGCTGTAGATTACAGTTACTGGATGACAGCGGTACAGATTCATTGGCAAGGAGAATGTTTTAATGTGGGGTGTTTCTACAGATCGCCAAATTCAGCCAGTAGTGAATTTCTTGATTATCTGGAATCTGAACTTGATGAAGAAAATTTTCAAAAGAAAAAAACTGTTTTTCTAGGTGATCTAAACATTGACTGGTTGAAAAGTGGAAGAGACTCGAAGAGAATTCACGAGATTGTGAATAGTTCAGGATTCAGGCAAATCGTCACGAAAGAAACAAGGATAACAAATGAATCATCATCACTAATAGATTACATAATAACGAATGACTTCCTCTCAGACGAGATACCCAGAGACTTTCCAATACTCAGTGACCATGAAGTAATAGGGATGGAAGTTCCTTTCGTTATCCAAGAAGTGAAAAAGCAACCTGTTTATCGCAGGAATTTGAATGAAAAAGTCATTCACGATATTAATCTCGAACTTATAGGTAAAGATTGGAATTTTACATCTACAGATGTCAATGTTTTGTACAATAACTTTTTAAATAACATACAACAAGCAGTGGATAAGTATGCACCACTTAAAGCAATTATTTCCAGAAAAAACCATGGATAAATAGAAAGGTGAAAGAAACGCAAAAAGAGAGAGACAGGCTGTACAAAAAGTTTTGTTTCACAAAAACTGAGAACGACAGGAATAGTTACAAGCAACAAAGGAACTTAGTTGTTTCAATGATCCGACCACAAAAAAGAAAGTATTATGATGAAAATATTGATAAATGTAAGCATGAAGGGAAAAGGATGTGGAAAACTCTGAAGAAGATGATGGGGAATAACAAACAAAGTGCCTATAGTTCAACGATTGATTTTGGAGTTCAAACGGAAAGTTTGGAGGATAAATTCAATACCTTTTTCTCAAACAGTTTAGATGAAATTTCTGACAGTATTGAAACCAGAAATTGGAAAAGTCCTGAAAAACCTCATTCAGTAGAAATTTTGCAGCGTTTTGAACAGGTTACTTTAACAGAGTTGAAAGGGATATTATTCAAACTCAAAAATAAATGTTCGAGTGATGAGACACTGAGCATAAAATTATTGAAAGATTTGTTTGATGTTGTGGGACATCCTTTGCTTCACTTAAACAATACATCACTCGAAACTGGGGCAATACCAAACGCCTTGAAAATTAGTACCATAGTTCCTATACCAAAAGTGACGAAACCCAACAATCCGGCAGATTTTCGCCCCATAAATCTACTACCAGCACTAGACAAGATCATTGAAACCATCGTATGCCAGCAACTTAGAAAATATTTCGAAGCCAACAAACTTTTCTTCATTGGGCAATCCGGCTACAGAAACAAGCATTCCTGTGAATCTGCTATCCAGTATTGCAGAATGGAGAAAGTGCCTCAATAAGGGTGAAACAGTGTTGTGTGTGTTCGTTGACTTGAAGCGGGCTTTTGAGACTGTTGACCGGGATATTTTAATAAAAAAACGTATTTCATATGGTATAGATCATAAAGCAGTGCTGTGGCTCAAGAATTATTTAAATAAGAGATATCATATCACTAGGATAGGCGACAAAGTTTCTGATAAAACGAATAGTGTATTGGGAGTCCCACAAGGTAGTGTTTTTGGTCCGTTGCTTTTTATAATTTATATAAATGACATTTATAGATCTATGAAATACTGTACTCTTAATTTATTTGCGGATGACACGTTAATTTCTGTTTCTGGTAAAAATTATATTGAAATGACTAACAATTTGAACAAAGAACTCAACATTTTATATGATTGGCTCTGCCAAAACAGACTGAAGCTAAATAACACCAAGACACAATGTATGATAATCGGATCTAAGAGGAATTGTAAACGGTTTCAGGAAATGAATCTATCACTGTATATAAACAACGTTCCAGTTAATTTTGTGAAAGAAAATAAATATCTTGGAGTTATATTGGACTCGCAACTCAATTTTTCAGCTCATGTGGATTTTTTGTGTAGGAAGTTAGGCAAAAAAATTGGTATTTTTCGACGAGTTTCTTCAACTTTGTCTTCATGGACAAGAATGACAATTTACCAAGCGATTTTGTTGCCTCACTTCAACTATTGCTGTTCATTGTTAATATCTTGTTCAAAAGAGGACATACGGAGATTACAGGTCATGCAAAATAAAATAATGCGTATATTATTGAACAGAGACAGATATACTTCAATTTCATCTATGTTAGAGACATTGAACTGGTTGAATGTAGAAAAGTGTATTATTAGGGCAAATCTTGTACTTATATATAAAATCGAACATAATATGTTACCCACGTATTTTAGTCCATATTTAGAAAAAAGATCTCATTTCCATAATTATAACATCAGGACAAGTCAAAATTTTCATATCGCACCAGTAAGATCTACATTGCTTCAGAAAACATTATTTTATCAAGGAGAAATTTAACGAATTGCCTGTTGACATAAAAACTGCCCCAACGTTAAGTATTTTTTGTAAAAAACTTATGGCTCATTTGTTACGAGGTTGAGAATGCATGTTACTTTGTAAGTTAGTTTGTATTATTAACCTATTTTCATTTTTTTCATTTACATGGCTTGTATTTCAATATAGGCGGCTCTGAAACCAGGCAAGAAGCGTCTTACCCATAATAATACCATTCAGTAACAACTGTGTTCAAAAAAATTACATTATTGACACACTGACTTATGATAATTAAGGTCCGTATTCTCCGCTTCTACAGATAAACGCATTCCACTAAAGGCGTTATATAGTTAAACGTCCTCGACTTTTTCTTGGTATGCACCGTGCTAATTTTCGCAACGTTTAGTCAAACCTAGAGAAAGGTCGGCAACGTCGAAAATCTGGGGGTATTCAAGTTGATTGAAGACCATAATATGATGTTGACAGTTGACATTAATGCCTGGTTTACATTCAATTGCACTTCGAAGTGCAAGTGATATATTTCTTCTTGCCAAAGGAGAATCATAAGCTAGCATCTACATTGTTTTGGCTTGAGCGTGACTTAGAACACATATTGGTACCATATGATTCCCGTTTGGCTAGCGGAAATCTGTCACTTTCTCTTCGAGGTGAAATTGAATATAAACTTTACATAATGCATGGTATATTTGAAATAATTTGAAAATTTGTTGATAAATAATTATTGTTTTAATATATGGACGGAATTATGCTTGATCTTGATGCAGAAAGGAACAAAACGAAAAATCACCAGAAATTAGATTTTTATTCATCAGGATGATTAAAAAACATCCATATTTGATAATGATCATGCAAAAGTGAACTACACAAAAATCTCAAAGGAATTCATATGGTTGAAGATTATTTTCTTATTAGTATATTGAATTATTTTCGCCATATAAAGTTTAAACCCATAGTTTTTCCAAGTTTAATATTTGTGTCTGCGTCAATTTCCGTAAGTGTTTATTTAGGTACACATAGACTTATTTTTTTTTATGATACGCGATTATGGCTTGATTTTTCTTTTCCCCTCAGCACCACTTATAGAACCAATAATTTCAGTGCTATTGATAAAATGATAATACGGGAAAAGGACAGGAAGCTAATTGATTTAAATAAAAATTACGTGGTGAATTATTATTTTACGGACATCCCAAAACGTGATATCATTTGAATGAAACCATTTTGTACTTTGATCATTTCATCAATTATTGCAAATGGCATTTTGATTTATCTTGAAAAAATGAAATCTTTTTTTTATGTAAATCCATGTAAACACTATTATTATGTCGAAAATATCGGCTTCAAGAAGTAATTCGTCTTCAGACTCCTCCTAGTAAAAAATAAAATAAACACACTCACAGTGGGATCAAAAACAATTAGAAATCTTGTAGTTGAACGCCGTCAAATCTTAAACGAGCTTAAGTACGAACAGATAATACGGGCCTAACGCCTATACCTTTAGCATTGAATGTTTTGACTCAAACACAAGTGAACGGAGAGGCCTTACTGGCTTCTGGTTTTGTTAACTTATCGGTGAAATGATAATATACTCATTAAAGCGGTTGTAAACTTTAAACATCTCTCCGGCCCGGTTACATTTAACCATTCTTCACAGTCACCGGACGATTAGGCAAAATAAAGCAGTCTCATTGGTTTATACAGGGTGTTTCCTAACCTCTGTGACAAAATGAAAGGGGTGATCCTTCGCTTAATTTTAAGACGAAAATGTAGTATATCTTTTTTTCGAATTTCGCTTTGTTTCCAAAATACAGGGTGTTTATTTTTTTTTATTATTATTATTTATTTTTATATATTTTTTTTTATTCATTTAGTGTTTTTGAATTCTCCATTGAAATGATTATAATTGATTGCTGTATTTGTAAGAAAATTCAGCATCAGCGATAAAATTACTTTTTGCGTCAAAACTCACTCAACTAGATTTAATTTTTTATCTTAAAAATCAGGCAAGATACGATGAAAATTCAGGAGATCAAAAAGTTGCGTTTTTAGTTGAATAACCTGAGAAAAAAATGAAAATGACACAAAAAGTCAGTGGCGTACATTTTTTTCTCAATAATATTGGTTGAAGTGCCGCTCGGGACGCCACTGTATTCGATCATTTTTATTTGTTCATGGCAAAATGAGCCCGTTATCACTATAAATACCGTTACCAAACTTCAACAAAATCAAGTAAAAGATAAATTAATTAAAAATAAAAAACTAATCAAAAAAAAAAATAAAATATTTTGGAAACAAAGCCAAATTCGAAAAAAAGTTATACCACATTTTCATCTTAAAATTGAGCGAAGAATCACCCCTTTTATTTTGTCACAGAGGTTAGGAAACACCCTGTACATTCATGGCGGCAAGGCAGACCGACTTATATTGATCGCTGTGAATGTCATTTGCTACTGTTCGGTGCCTATTTTAAATGGCATTGCGCATTGCGGTAATAATAATTATTATCAACCTAATACAGTGGAGCCTCCATTATCATGCACTTACGAACAGCCATTTGAATAATTGGAAGATTTGTTTTACTTCGAAAATTTCCTACCACTCAATTCTAACCAATCATAGGCTTGCATTTTGTTATGTTGCTATGGCAACGACCTAATTTTATCGGAAATTTCCCTGCTCATAATCACGTGACTGAAAGATTAAAAAGTGGAAATTTCCCTGGCTTTGGCTTTGCGCATCTGGATGTACTGGATGTAGCTCCCATATGATTACAGTGTTGCCGTCCCCACTCTCCCTAACAATCCCAACCCAACCCAACTTTCACAGACAGAGATAAGGCAAACGGCAACACTGTGGTTGGTGCATGGGAGCTACATCCAGCCGCGAGTGCTTGACAGCTGTTAAAGACAAAACATATTTTTGATAAATGATTTATTTTCAACTTCCAATACAAAGTTGCAATGTTATCAATTATGGACAAGATTGGTTATAACTTCCAAATGTTTTATAAAATCCTGATTCCCTTCTTTCTTCCTCAAATGCCAAGTAGAGTAAGGAGTCGTTGGTTTCTTCCACTAAATGCGAGGTGAGTCCAGCCGCTACTATTAAATCTTGTCAAATAGGTTTGGCATAAGGAACTTGGTAAATAGTATGATTTTTTCGGTTGTTAGTACATCTGTAAATAATTGTCTACGACAATCATGCAACAGGAGTTTCCTTTATTTAGATCAGATGTTGTTTTTTGGCAGCAATATGAACCTATCAAAATGTTTAATCACCTACCCAAAAATTTTAGAACCTTATCTAGTCTATCTAAATTTAAGAAATCTGTACGTGATATTTTATTAAAGAAAGCATTTTATACTCTAGACGAATTTTATGAAAACAAGTTGTGTGACTAGTTCCAATACATTTTTTATTGTAGTTGAGTGTATATAGAATCCCTGTTTTTTTTTATGTTATTTTGTTGTTTTTAGGTAGTCTTTTAAATTTTGTACTGTTCTTTTACATCGAAGGTAGTTTTAAGTCTTACTTAGTATTGTGCTTTGTCTGTGAAACTGTTTTGGTTTTGTGACAATAAAGCTTATTCTGATTCTGATACTTTGTCTTCAGATCAGTGATTGTTTTTTGTTTTCAAGTGTAATTAACCAGAATTTCAAAAATATGAGCGATTCAAGTGAAATAACGACTGATTTACCCTGATCATTCAAAAATAAAATTGTGCCATCTTATAGTTTTGAACACAGACAGTGCATAAAGACATTTTATAAAATAAACATATTATGGATAAGAGAATTTGAACATAAATCGGGAACTCAATGAAATGTTCGGAATTCAAATCCTAATGGTATGAATATTATATGCTCGTAAGTTTACCTTCTCATGATTGATGATTATCAAAGTGGATACGTGTATCTCTCTCTTGTGTGCTATCATCTATCATAGTTCATTTATGAAAGTCAAAAATAGTACCAAATAAACGAGGTCTTTCGAAAAATTCTGACTGTCGTCTATTCTGGTCAAAATAAAGAAAAACACTAAAAATGTCCGGTACAAGGATCATTATACGATAACAATTTTATTTTATTAAATTTAATTGTATCTATATTTCAAATTTCAGGAGGGATTGTGATGGAAGTTGAGCGCAGTAACAGTTCAAGTACTGCTGAAACTTTGGTGTTTCCGTCTTCTGATTAATAATTGTTTAATTTTATTATCTTCTTCTTTTTTCATGTTAGTAAAATATGCTATACCAGTTCAAGAAGAAATAAGGAAAGTTACTGAATTTTATTCATCAGTTTATTAAACATACTGCTAATAAAATGCTTCTAGAATCATACCATAACAACGTTGGAAAATCATTGATAACAATTTTATTTTGGTACATGAATCGAAAATATAGCAATATATGATTATCAAATTTCATTGGGTCGTGATGCCTGAATCAATATACCTACGGGGAGTTTCAAATTGAGTACGATTTTAAGGGCATATTAACTGAAAAAAAAACCTTTCTCATATAAATGAGGAGCCCAATTCCAAAACTGCTTTAATCCAGCCAACCATTTTTTTCAGAAAACGAAAAAAACTTCTCACCGTTTTGATAAGTACACTGTTTTTTTTGTAAATATCGTGATATCATCGTGATGTATCTCTACATTATTGGTAAGCGCTACAATAAAATTGTGAAGGTAATAAGGTCATAATTTCAAAAAAACAAAAGGATTTGAACAGTTTTGATATAGTACAGGGTGTCCCAACGATAGAGTAAAGTAGGTTTTATCATATAGGATATGAAAAATATCAATATCAATATGCGTCACAGGTTAGGGGTGTAAATAGCGCACATTCTGAAAATATTTGGAAACATACAGGGTGCGTCACAAAAGTATGGCACGAAAAAGTATGATTTTTTTAAATGGAACCCCCTGAATATTAATTGATATTTCAATTCTTTCTTCAATTTGGAACAAAAATTGTGGTTCAACTAATGTTCCTAAATTCAACCGTTATCGAGATATCGCGTTTTAATAATGGCATTTTTGCAACTTTGACATGCTATAAAACTCAAACTATTCAAGTTAGAGGAAAATGGTTTGCACTTTCCTATCTTAACTTTTCAAGAGCTCTTCTGTCATTTGGATAGAAGGTAACGTCAACTGTCAACTTTTTTCGGCACATTTTGACATTTTTTCACAATAATGGATTTAATCTCCTTGAATAGCTCTTGAAAAGTTAAGATGGGAATGTGCAATCCATTTTTCTCTAACTTTAATAGTTTGAGTTTTATAGCATGTCAAAGTTGCAAAAATGCCATTTTTAAAACGCGATATCTCGATAACGGTTGAATTTAGGAACATTAGTTGTATCACAATTTTTGTTCCGAATTGAAGAAAGAATTGAAATATCAATTAATATACAGGGGATTCCATTTAAAAAAATCATACTTTTTCGTGCCATACTTTTGTGACGCACCCTGTATGTTTCCAAATATTTTCAGAATGTGCGCTATCTACACCCTAACCTGTGACGCATATTGATATTGATATTTTTCATATCCTATATGATAAAACCTACTTTACTCTATCGTTGGGACACCCTGTACAATGGATCTAAGAAGTTTTGGAAAAGTCTGAAGCGGATAAAAGATAGATTAAATGAGTTTTGATGACAAATGTCAACGATGGATTTCAGTCAGCCTTAATGGATTAAAAGAGCTTTGTTTCTGTACGCAATATTCACGATTCAATTTTCAGGGGATCTCTTGTGTTTTGATGCTTTAATTGCTTGCTGTCTTAAAGCTGCTTAGAAAATGAAGGCAGTGCCTCATAAATCTCTGTTTTGATGTAAAATGGATTAAACGTGTTTCGGAATCGGTTTCCTCAAATATACTCGACAATTTGTCATAAATGGCTTCGTTAAGTATCAAATAAATGTTCCTCTGGGATGCCACTGGAATGAAATTCTTTATTTTAATTAGATACACCGAATAAAGACTCCTATGATGTCAAATAAACGTGCCGCATTTTGGTCAAAATCAGCTAAAAGGTATTCGACTGAGTGATAAAAAAACGATCTTTTCTAACATCCCATGGGCTATGATTGAACATTCACGTTAAGTTAACGTATACGTTGAGATTGTTTACTAATCATTTGCAAACAGCGTTACCATGGTGAAATGTTAACGTAAACTTTCAATCATAGCCCTCTATCTCGTAAGGGACGCAAGTTGAGACAATGTTTATATGAGATCTTTTTAAAATTTTTGACTGGTCAATATGCCCTTAAAATCTTCGTCCTCAATTTTGGAAAACTCTGATGTACCCACTACTTACTTTTTCGATTTCTTTTAGACTATCGAGTACCTATTGCATCATTCTGTGATATAAAAATGATGTAAAAGCGACGTCTTTAACAATCAACTTTCGCTGGATCTTCATCAAATGCATACGGCCAATGAAATTGCTTTATTTTGCCTAATCGTCCGGTGATTGTAAGGAAAGGTGTTCCCTTGAGTTGCCAGATTTCGCTTAGAACACCAAACCTCGATGAAAATGTTCATTTTTTGAAAATGTTTTTTTTTTGTGAGAGTGAAGTTATTTTTGATAAAAAATTGAATATAAAAGCAATTCACGTCTTTATGATTGTTGATTTAAAACATCGGCAGTTGAATTTGCTCCTCTCCAAAACATTGACGGGAGTTGACCATGTCGCTGAACAAAAAAACAAATTTCAGGAAAGATAATGAAGAGATTTTTCTGACACGTTTCGTGGTTTTGATATTATTTCAAGTCATGCTTTGGCCCCTCTACTGAATCGGAAAACGGATGCTCGCACCACAGCTCATGTTGTCACTATCTCGTGTAGGGTTAGTTATATATCTGTATGGCATATTATATTTATATTGGTACATGCTGGCAACAACGCCAACTGGAGAGTACTGAGTGCCTGGTGGTACTGTTTGCACGTTTGACTAGAACTGCAAGTTATCGAAGACCAATATACAAGTTACCTAGAGAATCGTGTTTTATTGAAAGACTAAACATTACATGGTGACAGCGGTAAAGTGCTCTAAGTAACTTGTGAACTTGTATTTGTGCCGGTAATCGTATTTCGGCAGTACGGCAGTAAGTCGGTAAAAAAAAAAAAAATCTCGCTCGTGATAGACTGATAGTGCGGTCGTGCGGGGTACGGGGAGTCGCACTCGACGGCGTGCTGTGAGCAGATTAGGTGTAACGTTGCCAAGTTGGAGGATATCTCTTGAATTCTTTGGTGGACAATTTGTTGCAGTGACGGTGCGGTGTAAAATTATGGCTGATCAAGCTAGGGCTCCGGAAACGCTCAGTTTTAGCGGGAATATCGCTGACAACTGGAAATTGTGGAGACAAAAATTTGATTTATTTCTCATTGCTAGTGGAAAGACTTCGAAAACTGATAATGTAAAAATAGCTATTTTGCTCAATTTGCTAGGAGATGAGGCAGTGAAAATATATAATACATTTGAATACACAGAGGGGGAAGACTCTGAAAAACTTTCTGTAGTTCTATCTAAATTTGAAGCGTATTGTAGCCCTGCCAAGAATCTTGTTTACGAACACTATAAATTTTTTAAACGTAACAGCAATCGGGTGAAACGATTGATCAATTTATAACAGCTTTGAGGCAATTGGCCTCAACATGTGACTTCAAAGAAAAGGATGTTCTGATACGTGACCGGATTGTTTTGGGTGTAAAAGATTTACGAATGGGGTCGTTGCACGTACTTTTTTTATTGCATATTCTGAGAATATAATCAAAAATATTAGACCCGTATTTTTTTTTTTTTTTTTATCGATTTTTAAGGGCATAAACTAGCGTCGAAGTTTGTCAACAGTCCTTTTAAGCCTTTTAAATGATGACGCGTGTACGGCAAAATATAGCGTCGCTTCTTGGATCCGGCGCAGCTCTTCCCGTGGGTCGATAACTGTAGAGAACGCAACGTTGCCGAGATGCTTTTTGCTTGGGGTCGAGTGTAAAGCGTGTTTTATTCTAGGGATTTCTCAATTTCGAATTCACGTTCGTGGTTTGGATCAACTTTGCTTATATACGATTCAATATCGTCAAAAAAGAATGGGCCAATAAATAATATTGCCTACCAGCTTTAATTTGCAGGTACCAATATTTGCAGTTTTTGTTTAGTATGCAACGCTCCTGGTAGTTATTTATCAGACGTAGGGATAAATTCAAAGAATTGTGTCTTTGAGTTTATCCCTACGTCTGATAAATAACTATTCTATGCGTCTGCATTAATTTGGGTCTGAGAAAAATAAATATCTTGAGGGTTTTATGATACGGTCAAAGGTATCATAAAAACCCAGTCTGGGTGGTGTCGTATAATTTCCTGGTAAATTTTTGTATTAAATCACATTATTTACCATCCATTTTAAAGTTAACCTAAATGTATCGATTATCTTTCGTTCATCATATTGAGCTAGTAATTCTTGTTAAAATACCATCAATAGTACATCTCGCAACGCCGCATTTGTATCAAGCAGCGCGCGTGCATTTCAGTGTCAAGCGGATAAAGGATATTGATCTGTGACGTCAATGCGACGATGGGCCCAGGTTGATGGACTTATTTATTTCAAAGAGGCCTAGTTTAAATGTTGTGCATTATTTTGGCCAATTCATGTAACCCATTTTATTAAGAAACCCACAGTTATATATTCTACACAAAATCAGCTTTGATTTTGATATAGTGCAACGACCCCATTCAGGAAAAACTGCTTCAATATCCTAATTTAAAATTATCAGAGGCTATAAACATCTGTCGCTCAATGGAATCGAGTGTGGTGACTCAAAAGGAAATATGTAAAGACGTAGTAACTGTTGATGCAGTTCAAAGACAGTACGGGTGGAAAAATGGTGCTCAAGTGCATTCAGCTAGTGGATCGAGTGGCCAGAGATTTGAAGCAGGTAGTCAAAGACGTCCAGGCTATCAGGAAAACAGATATGTGGGAAGGCGACAGTATCCTAGAGCTGGTGCTGGTAATAATCAAGATTTTCATAATGCAGGTAAAATAAACTGTTTTTCATGTGGTCAACAACATGAACGAGGGAAATGCTCGGCTTTTGATCGTTTTTGCAGCTTTTGTGGTGAACGTGGTCATTATCGGAGATTTTGTCCTCGTAACAAAGAGGCTCGCGTTCATGAAATCACAGATGGTTTTTCTGAATCATCCGAGCTCGCATCTGAGCTCACTTCTGATCAATCCAGTGTACAAAATAATGACTTTATTATTTGGACTATCACAAGTACGGACATTAATGCAATTGAGTGGTTTGAATATCTAAATTTTAATGGGGTTAAAATAAAAGTGAAAATAGACAGTGGAAGTATGGTGAATACTTTGAATAATTCGGACTTTAGTGCGTTGAATATTTCTCAAAAAAGTATGTCCAAGCCTTCAACCCTTTCCTCCTACTCTGGTCATAAAATTGGTGTTTTGGGAAAGATCTACTTGGACTGTGAATTTGGTGGAAAGGTTGGAAAGATGCCGTTCCATATTTTAGAAAGTCCAACTACGTGTTCTATTTTGGGACTTTCTGCGTGTCAGTATTTTGGTATTCTTCCAGACAAATCAAGAAAGCTTTTTTCGCTATCTAGTAATGCGGATCATTCACTTGAAAGCATGTTAGACTCATTCAAATCAGTTTTTTCTGGCATAGGAAAAGTACATAAGAAATTTTCTATAACATTGGCTGAAAATGCCATACCTCACGTCAGTGCACCACGAAAAATCCCTTTCGCTTTGAGAGACAAAGTAAAACAAAAACTGGATCTGATGGTGGCTGACAACATCTTGACCCCTGTTACTGAGCCTACTGATTGGGTTCATCCCATAGTTATTGTGCCAAAGCCAGATGACGACGTTAGGATTTGTATGGATCCTAGGAAACTTAATCAGTTTGTAAGAAGAGAACTTTTCGAGATTCCTACGCAAGATCATATATTTTCTCAGCTAGCTGGGTCTAAATATTTCACACTTCTCTCGTCAGCTTTTCTTCAACTTCCATTGACACATGAAAGCTCACTGTTATGCACAATTACAACTTGTTTCGGAAGATATCGCTATCTTCGACTCCCATATGGAGTGTCTGCTGCGCCTGAGATTTTTCAGAGATGCATCTATGAAATTCTGGAAGGTGTACAAGGACAAGTATCATATTTTGACGACATCTTAGTATATGGAAAAACATTGGAAGAACACAACCGTAATCTGCAATCTGTATTCCAAAGAATAAAAGACAGTGGGTTAACTCTGAATCAGTCCAAATCAAGATTTTGTGTTACAAGCGTGAGATTTCTAGGACACATCATCAGCGATCATGGCATTTCCCCTGATGAAAGAAAAACCAGTGCTGTTCGTCAGATGAAGTCTCCCACATGTAAAAAAGATCTTCAACGTTTCCTGGGAATGATTGTTTACCTGTCCAAATTTATTCCTAATTTATCAAAGAATACCAGTGTTTTGTGAAGACTTTTAAGTGAAAAAAGTGAGTGGCAATGGACTGAAATCGAGGAAAATTGTTTCAATCATCTAAAAAACTTAATATCCAGTGCCCAGGAATTATCTTATTTTGATCAGTCAAAAGAAATAACTCTGTCTGTTGATGCGAGTCCATATGGTCTTGGAGCATACATTAGTCAAGATGGGCATCCTATAGTTTGCGAGTGTTTCCTTAACTCAGTCTCAACAGCGCTACAATCATATTGAAAAAGAGCTACTTGCGATTGTTTTTGGCTGTGAAAGATTCAGCTTTTATCTATTTGGACAAAAAACCTTTAAAATTGAAAGCGACCATAGACCACTTATAGGCATTTTGAAGAAACCTTTAGATGAAATGTCTCCACGCATACAAAGACTAGTCCTGAGACTTCTTAAATATCGTTTTACATTAGTATATGTTCCTGGAAAAAAAATGCAAGTTCCTGATATGCTCAGCCGAGATCCCTTAACGGAGACAGTAGATACGAGCTATCTAGAAGAAAACGTCAGAGTCTTCACGATTATTACGACTAGACCAGAAAATGAAAAACGGTTACAGGATGCTACTTCCAATGACCCTGTTCTTCAAAAAATAAAGAAATATTTGTTGAATGGTTGGCCAACATACAAGAGTGACGTGCCTGCTGAATTTAAAAAATACTGGGATATCAAAAGTGATATTTTCTTGCATGAAGATATTCTGTTTTACAAAAATCGGATAATTGTTCCTGAATGTTTAAGACAGGAGTTTTTAAAATTGATTCATAGATCACATCAAGGTGTTGTCGCATGCAAAAAACGGGCGTCTGAAGCGATTTATTATCCAGGATGGTCTACTGATTTGGAAGACATAGTCCTAGCATGCCCAATATGTCAATCATACTCCAGGTCTAATCAAAAGGAGCCATTGATGCCACATGATGTTCCTGAACTACCATGGCAAAAGATTGGTATAGATTTTAAATCTTTTGGCTGTCATAATTTTTTGGTGGCTGTAGATTATTTCAGCAAATTTACAATTGTTAATAAGTTACACAACAAAACAGCGGAGACTGTTATTTCTACATTGAAGAATATTTTTGCAGTGAATGGAATTCCTCAGGAAATTTTCTCCGACTGTGGGCCACCTTTCACATCGTACGAGTTTCAGAAGTTCGCAAAAAACTATGATATAGTATTATCGACGTCAAGCCCGTATTATCCCAAGTCAAACGGCATGATAGAGAGAGCTATTCAAAATGTCAAAGGCTTGTTAACTAAAAGCGTCCAAGATGGAGGTGATCCATTTCTAGCTATACTGGACCTCAATACAACGCCAAAACAGGATTTTCCAGCACCTTGCGAGCTATTAATGGGACGGAAACTCAGGACAACTTTACCATCAACAAAGACTCAACTGGAACCTAAATTTGCAATAGCAGGAACGAAGGAGAAATATGTCTGTCTTCAACAACGTCAAAAAGAATATTACGACACACACTCCAAGAGACTCTCCAAGTTACAACCAAATCAGCCTATTTTGATGCAGCAGAACTGTAGGGAATGGAAACCAGGTGTCGTTATCAGTCAATCTGGACCTAATGACTACAATGTTGAGATGGGGGGAAGTCAATATCGTCGCAATAGAGTTTATTTGAGGCCCTTAAGGAAATCCTTGTCGGAGGAAAATGAAGTTCCAATCAGTGACCAATTAATGATGATGTGATATCGACTAACATTCGGCCAGATACGGTTAATGGACCTAGCAAAATCACAACTACGAGAAGTGGTAGGGTGGTTAAACTTCCTGAAAGACTTTCTTATTAAAATCATGTTTGTTTTGATTATTTTATAAGGGGCGAGTTATATATCTGTATGGCATATTATATTTATATTGGTACATGCTGGCAACAACGCCAACTGGAGAGTACTGAGTGCCTGGTGGTACTGTTTGCACGTTTGACTAGAACTGCAAGTTATCGAAGACCAATATACAAGTTACCTAGAGAATCGTGTTTTATTGAAAGACTAAACATTACAGAGTTGAATTCTTTATTCCGATTTTTCGGAGTCACAAGAGTATTCTACCCAAAACGTATCGCTAAAAAAAAACCTAAACTCAATTTATTTTGGGAAACATCAATCAGCCATTAATAAGGAAATAAAGTAGTCATTACCTGCTTTTGACATTCCAGTTGAACTTAAATAGTACATGCACCTTTTTTGGAAATTTTGGCATTTCCGGTTACACAGGAAGTAGATGTGAACTTGCTTATTTTAAATAGAACACCAAGCGTTTTCATGGAGTATGAGTTGCTTTCTAGGAACGAGTGAGTGACCCTGGTACAGCTAAAGTGCGTGACGGACCGAGTCTTCAAGCAATACCTCCTGGAAAACAAGGCCAAAGTGCTAGCCGTGTGACGTCATCAATGTAGGCCCAAATCTTTATCCTTGGGGAACACAATGATCATTTCCAGAACAGCTGACTTTGACAGCAGCTAAGTGACAAATAAATTGTCATTTCAAAACTTTTAAAAGTGTGTGAGTTATGCTTTTTTGATAATAATGTTGGGCTCATGACGAGTCTAACATGCTCGAGCGTCTGTGAGGAATTGAAAGGGGTCTTCTTAATCAACAGATTTGATATACCTGCCTCCAGTGAAGAGCATAAGATATACTCGCTCTTTATTTACTGTATGTGCGGTGCGTGAGCTTTGGATTGGTCTTTGTATGTTTGAAAAACGTTTTCTAGTAAGTAAGTAGCACAAATTTTCCGTCGGAGGAAGACCTGGACATCTTGCATTCACTGAATCTTCTTTTTTTACTACCATCACCTGATATATAACCGACGGAAAAACCGACACCAGTGTTCAGCATAAAAATGCGCTGCAAAATCTGCTTTCTTTGTGTGTGTAGCCTTCATCGCTCAAGAATCATCAAAACTGAAAGACATTTGGTTTGTTTTGACAAGAACATACACAAACATGATTGTTTGGGTTGGCAGGCCTACAATAAGGACGCGGAAATATGATGAATTGATATGGGCCTACATCGGGGCCTACATAAGTGACGTCACACCCGAAAATTTTGAGAGCACTTAGTTCTTATTATCTAGGAGTTCTTCAAGCCGTCGCTTGTTCACTGGAACGCAACATGGCGTCAGTAAGACTTTAAGTTGACAGAGTCAATTATTTTTATATGTGGAACTTTCACCTATCCTATCTCGTTTTTGGTGGTAATTGTTTTTGTAATTTTTATGATTGCACAACTAAAAACTAAATATTTATCATAAACTTGAAAAAAACCGTCAAATCAAATAGATTTGTCGTTCCGGGTGCGCCACAGACCGTTCCTGGAAAGCCCTTATGGTATCATAAAACCAATGCAGTTTGGTCTGTCATTAACGTCACTTGCAGCTCGCCGATTGGTTGAAAGTGACGTTGATGACAGACCAAACTGGAATGGTCTCATGATACCATGATCCATGGAAACGCTACATATATTATTAAATTTTTGGATTGATTTGAAATTTTTGAGTTTTCATGTCAAAAATGACGTTTGTAGTATATAATTTCAATGAGAATTTTTCCTTCAAGAAAGCCTTTATTATTCAATGTGTGTTGCATTTCTTGATAAACAGATGGGTGAAGGTCTCCTATTCGGATCTTAGACTAAGAACATTGATTTTTGGAAGTTTTTAAAATTTAATTTTTGATCATGCTTCTTGACCACCTGTTACTAATAGAAATCTGAATTGTTAAAAAAATGCATATGTATAATGATTGTTGATTGATTTTTACACTGATTTTTCTTCAAATTTCAAAAAAAAACAAAACAAATGTAAGAAAGAGTCAATAATAATGCCATTGACTTTAAATACTATAGACTGGGCATCCCATTCATAAAATGGTATTAGTCTTGACGCCAACATCACAATAAGTGCGAAAGAGACAACACTATGAGTGGAAAGAGATAAAACGAGGAATCCGAACCCATCGGGCAACACCGCATGAGAACATGTGATTCTTATAATACGTACGTTCGAACTCGATTTTCATCTGGAACAGCGGCGGCACATTTCGAGTTTCAACCGTTCTGTATGAAAAATATAAATGAATATTAATTTGGGTAGGTACCTATGTCGTTATTGTTATATGACAGTATATCACATTTTTGACCTGAATCAATAAAAATTGAAATGTGGAAATGGTTTTTCGTGGGAATAATGGACAGTTGTGCGATGGAAAACCTACTCAATTTGCCATATGATTTTTGTTTTTGGAGACGGGAAACTGTATGGTCTGCCGGTGAGTCATGATTGGCAAGCTTCCCGGTTTTAAATATTTGATTCCATCAATGTCACGTAAATAGTCTTGTGGGTTAAAATGGGCCGAACACAAAAAGGGAGGTTTGATTCGAAGTCGGTCCTCGTCAATCCTCACCAAAGAACATCAAATATTTCGCAGCTCTTCATTTTTTGGAAATCTAAAATTGGATAACAAGAAAAAAATATAAAAAATAGGAAACAGCAACGTTTTACTTTTCTTGTTTCTAATACATAAGTATATGTACAGGCGAAAAGTATTATAAATAAATGGCCGAAAAACTATTTTTAACTATACCAAAATGATTATCAGTGCTGGAAAGTGAGTGGAGATAAATTCAAAGAAATATGGTGCAGGAGTCATACTAAACAAAGACCGCAAATATTGGTATACCTGCAAATTGAAGCAGGTAAGCAATATTGTTTATTGGTCTATTCTTCTTTAAATTAATGTCCAGACATAAATTTAATTTTGTATGTTTAGACATAAATTTGGCCCAAAAACATTTATGTCTAGATATACATTCAAAGAAGTATGGGCAAATAAACAATACATAATGCGTAGGTACCCTGCTTCAATTTGCAAGTACCAATATTTGCAGTTTCTATTCACTTTTCGCATTCTCCAGAAAATTAAACATTTTTTATATATCCTATACCTACCTTAAAAACAAAATTGCCATTTTTTCTGGCACGTTCTAAAATGTAAAGGTTTATTCGGAAGCCTTGGGAACAGGGTAAATATCTATTTTCAACCATTGAACTTTAATTAGAAACTTTTTTCCAAACGTCAAATTAAAAAGTGAATTGCGGGGTCCATTTAGCTGTGCCCTGTACAAGGTTTTTTTTATATATTAATTTAGACCCCCTTTATCTTTTTTATTTGACGTTTCTGACAAAAATGTCCCTTCATAAAAGTCTATTGATTGGTTCCGAGCAAATTGTTGGAAAAACTATATTTCGCTTTAACAGGAAGAAAGACTGGGGACTGGGCGTCGTCAAAATTTTTAATTCGAATTGAAAGGTACAGGCAAAGAGGGCGATATGTCAAAAAGTTAATTTCGAGATAAACGCGAGGTTTTAAGAGCTCTAAAAAGTGATTACAATAATAATAATTGTAAAAGTAAGCATTCTTACTGAAGACTTCAACCTTATTGTAATAAAAAAAACGAAAATAAGAAAGTTGAGGAAGTATCCAATAAATAATTCATCTTGACTGTGTATGAAATAATCGAGGAAATAATGAAATAGGTATTCAAGTAATATGAATATCCTTTCTTATTTGAGAACAATCGGTTCCTATTGCATAAAACACTACCATTCAGGCTTTTTTTCCAAATCAGTTTCATTTTTTCGTTGTTACCTATTCACGAATAAAAACAAACATTTAAACTTCCTGAAGATTGAAAAATCCTCATTTTCATGAATGAAATATGATGATGCCTACACTCTACACCACTGGATCCCTCTCCAGTCAATGCTCAATGCAAATTTGACACTTACCTGTGAATGGTGATTTCTGGATCCGAATAGTCCAGTTTTTGACACAGCAAGCACATTCTTACCATTTTTCACAAATAAAGTCACAATACAACACTTCACAAGCACGAAAGTAGAAGTTTTCAAGTTGAAACCCCATGGCATCACCGCACTACCTTCAAAATCGAAACCAGCTGTTTAAAGGCAGCGTTGCCGTGTACTAGGACTAATATTTACTATGTATCGCCTGTATCCAATGCACAAAAAATCTTTATTTAATGAATGTTAGTAATTAAGCTTTGAGTAGCACAAAAATGTTTCACATTATTTATGATATGGAATAATATCATCATTAGACACTATCACCGTTGTTCAACATTAAGTTGATTCACACGAAATCATGGTTGTAAATGTGTCTGATTATGCGATAATCTAGAATAGTGAACCTTGATGCACCTTCTTGAAAAATGAACAATACTCAATCCTCCTTAATTTTCATTGTATCATGTCTTATCAATCAATTTCGTACACAGAGGAATTTTCATTGATGAAGATTTGCCCAAATCGGCAACCGCGTCCAAAGCAGGTCAGTTTTCGGCGACGCAGATAGATATAACTCGACAAGGATAGCGATACAGTGAATTTCTCAAGACATACGTCCAAAATTGGATGAGGGTGCCATTATTTTTGAAGGTTTCCTTCTCTAAAGCCTTATAAAACTCAATGAATAATGCAAATAAAACACCGACTAGGCTGAACTCGTTAGATATAATAATCATACATCCGCTCGGTACAAGTGCGTCTTAACTGACTCTTCAAATCCCGGTCTACCCCCAAAAACAGGTCACTTTGCCTTTCTTTCAATTCAACTGTGCGCTGGTTTTTATGGCTTTCTTGGACGTGTTTACAAGTGATTCTAAATATACACGCGTTTGCGAAAACAAAGTGGCCCCTCTTGGGAGAATATTATGAGGGATGACAATTATTACTTAAATATTACAACACAAACTTCACCGAATTCAACACAACACTACACTGTGTAACAAATCCTCTTGACTTGCTGTGACTAGTGCATCCTGCACTGAGACAACACGCTACACTGTTTGCACTTACCACGTAACAAACGCCCTTGGAGGATAACAAACAAACTTATTGAGTGGTAGCATTCTCTTGTTATTTAACTGATGTTTAACCCGTCTCACCGTTTATGGAGACGTTGATACCAAACTGGATGATGCAAAATACATGTCCGAATGTTGTGATTCAAAAAAAAAAACCAGATAATCTTTCAAAAAAATGTAATGAAATAAAAAATCATTAAATGACACCATACATATTATAACACAAGGTGACTCTGCATTGAGTGCCTAATTTTGACGTTACATATACTAAAGGTAATCAATACTTGTATTCATTAAATATGCCATCACATGTATCTACACTACTTATATGGATGTTGTGAATAATCTTGAAGTGAACATTTCCTCAAAAGGAATATGTTTATAACTAGACTCGTCATAAAATTCCGGACGTTATCGCAACGACCATACTGCGCCATATTAGCGCAACTAAAGAAACATGAACGAAAAGTAATTTGGAAAATATTCATGGAACAGTTAATAATTTAATTTGAACTAAAACTAGTCTACCGCAGTCATTTCACAGAGGTTCCTTCAGTAGCGACGGCGGTTGCTTCAGTTTTTATCACTTTTCCGCCATCACCTGCAAAGAATGTCATCCATGTATCAAGTGACATCAGAAAGTTAATTGAACATATTAAACCATTTTAAATTGTGAAAAAAAAAACATTGGGAGTTTCTATCAGACATTGGATGTTTAACATCATGGCTCTTCAAGAGTAGCAAATACTAAGGCAATCATGTAGAAACTATCATGAAAATATAATCGAGAGCAAAATATTCATTACAATAGTTATCAAGTGACTTACTCTCAGAACCTTCTTGTTCGCCTCCAGAACGACGACGCTTGCGTGCAGATCTATCTCTTCGGAACGATTTTTGAGGTGCAAGTAACGGCTCCATACCCAATACCTTCAATTAAAAAAATATATTTTAGACGTCAATTTCGAACAAATCATGACTTAATGACGGTTATGGTATCAGCAAGTGGTTTGACATCATGACTCTTCAAGAGTAGCAAATACTTTCAAAACATCATTTGTATACAATATCAGTGTTATCACCGAACACATTATAATAAAATAGTAGTGGGCCATCTATATTATAAGCGTACTAGCATCACCAAATGATTGCTAATCGTTTTCGTAGCAGCGCGAACATGTGTTTCATGCGAGACTTATGAGACGAAGTATAAAACATCCGCTTAAATCGCCAATTGGCGCCGATGACCTTCCAACTCTCATTTTGTAAAAACTCCATGCTTACCTTATAGATTTGTCGGAAAGCAATCAACCTGAGCGCATACTGCGCAGAACATGTCAGATCTTCCCGTTGTTGAGAATTCAATGCTCCCGACGCATCAGGTCCCTCTTTCTCACACGGATCAGCCAATCCAGGTCCTCCTGGTAAAAGTAATCCTCCAGCGACTGCTTCCATGACACGTCTTAGCGCGTCTCCTGGAGAAAGCTGAACTTGTCCAGGAGTAGAAGAGATTACTGTTTCGGCTAAAAGTTCCATTGCCTGGAAACAATGAGTATGTAATGATTGATTCCTATGTTACTTGCGTAGCATCAGAATTGGTTATGAAGACTTGTCTATATCAGTCTGGTTTGTTACATCATGGATCTTCAAGAGTAGCAAATACTTTTTGATACATCATTTTATAGACGAATTTGATATGATTGATTACAGACGATTTTCTTGAAGATATTTCATAAGCTCAAATTGTGCTGTTTTTTTTATAGGAAGCAGAAGAGATATGAGAGAGTCATGTTCGATACATTTATTAGATGCAATTAGAATGGTTGCAAGTCAAACATTATACAAATGCAAAAACAAATCTTCAGAATCAAAAGGTATGTCTAAATATCAAAAACATGGCACCCTAAAGAAAATGATCATTTCCCCAAAAAATAGTATTTTATTTAACGAGCATATAATGGGCCAAATACTACACGAGATTAAAATTTATATCACGAGCCGAAGGCGAGTGTTATTAATTTTATTCGAATGTAATATGTTCATTATATGCGAGTCAAATACAATGCTTTATCTACAAGTGTCAAAAAATTTGGAAAAAATTATTTATTTTGAAGAATATGCCTGTATGCTATACACTGATTACTGATTACTTAAACAAAACAAACACAAACTTAACGAGTGGATGATTTGACAGTTGACACTGACAATTTGACAAACCGCCTTCGTTAGTTCAGAGCGGTCCTCCATTTACCATATTACCATCTAAAATCGTTCATCACGTGACATGATAATTATCATGATAATATCATTTCACGTGATGAACGATTTTGAATCAATTGACAATCACTTCAGCGGAGGACGGCTCAGTTAAGTGTATGGTGGGTTGCTGCGTTACTGGTAATACTCGCTTATGATTGGCCCACTGCCCGTGAATAAAGAACCTGCCCGTGGATAAAGAACTATGTTCCACGGGTTTCTCTCAGGCCGTGTAATATGTGGAACATTTTATATCTATGGACGGTTGCATAAAACAACTATTTTTTGACAGTTGTAGATAAAAAAGTTTTTTAATAGTCCCCAGGAACACATTAAATTGAACAAAATCGAATCACCTCCGCACAACTGTGTTCAAAGTGGGCATAGTTGCTTTTTTTCTTATTTCTACCAGTGACGTCATTGCGGGATGTGGATTGAAACTTTGAGAAGAAAAAAAATGGCACACCACAGTTTTTTCCTGCAATAAAAATTAGTTTTGGAATCCATTTTTATTTCCGAGCAGATTTCTAAATCTGTTTTTTCATTGACTGGAGAGAACCAAGAACCAGATTGGCTCAGAAATAATAATTGGGAATTCCAAAACTAATCTTTATAGTGGCGTACCATTTACAATATCTTTGAAGATGTTCAATCTACATGGACACCACTTCTAGAAATATTTAAAAATGTTCTACATCACAAAATGCGAACCATATTTCACAACGATTTCTGAAGCTACAGATATGAAAAAAATTAAAAATTTGACACCCAGTATCTTCAAAGTGAAACGTTAAGGATATACAGTGATGTTCATAATGTGTATGGATTGGAAACGGCCTGAAAATTGATAAAACTTTGACCCTGCATAAGTTGTTTTGAAAAAAAAATGATGAGTGTACATTTGCAAACTTCAATCTAAAACCCAAGAAATCATGCAAAATAGCAGCACGTTGATCAAACAACACACACACGAGCAAACTTGATTACGGTGACGAGAAGAAAAATGGGTTATTTTTGACAAGTTCACAGTTTTATAGCTAGACTGGACTGTTTGTTCTATTATTATGACATTAGTGCATACATTTATCCCATCTCCGACGATAGTTTTGTTCTCACATCAAATTTCCCAATTTAATACATTTCCTAATACTAATATGCAGGTATAAAATATTTTAATTTTTGATAGATTTCCAACACTATACTGTTCCACAAGACTTAGGGATATTAGTGGAATATTGATAAATACTAATGAAATACATCGTTTACCATCGCTGAATACAAAATAAGTTCCATTGATTAAAACAATAGATCAATATAAGATGAAGATGTCTCTTGCGACGAGTCCCCTTTACACACAGTGGACAAGGCAAATTTTAGGCAACTTCACGTTATTTCTTCGTTTTTCGCCGAAAGTGAATTGAATCTTCCAAGTAGATCACGAATGAACAACTTTCAACTAAATTTTGTAGGTTGCCAACGTAAATGCGAAATACGCAGGCGTCGGACACTTAATCCTTGAAGAAGATCCGCCTACAGGTCTGACAATAAGAGAGATTTGAGTGCGAACAGTCTAAAGTTGTTCAAGCCCCTCCCTTCCCGTTAACTTTTCGATTTGAAATCTATTATTTTACCCAATGACGCATGATTATTAGTCAGAAATCGATTTCGTACAGCTGCTGTGAGAGCAAACCTTATAACGCACACAGATATTATGAACCTAACTAAAATTAAGTGGATGAAGTTCGAGAGAGTTTCGTATGAAGCTTTATAAGATCAGACTTAAAGCTACGTTTCCAATGGGGGAAAATTTGAGAAACTTAATAGCCCAGTAAAGTTGTCATCGGCCTTTAAGGGTCAGCAAAAAAAAATCCAAACAGAAAGATATTTTCAGGGATGCTTGAGGGCTGCCCCCTGAGCTTCCCCCCAAAAAATCTGACTCGAAGTCATGGTAGGTTTTGCGCTGAGGAGGTGGTTTCCCAAACATATTTTTAGAGCAAAATGACCTGAATAAAAGTTATAGAGGATCAAGAACTGAACAACTTTGCCTCATAAATCTGATGAGTTACAGAGCATCAAATGTCAAAATTCCGCTGGCAAGAGAGGTGGTTTTCAAAAACATTTTGTTTACCAAAAAATAACCTTATTCAAAGTTTTAGAGAATCAAAGGTTGTACCACTTTTTCTTTTAGAATGTTTCATGATCTCCACCGATCAAAACATCATTAGTTTATTCAAACAATTTTTTTTTTGTTAAATTGATAATAAAAATTAATATATTTAGAGACCTAGACTAATAATGCGTTTTAGATATTGTCAGATGATATCATCGAGCCAAAACACATACATATTTTCAGATTCATCCAACACTTTTTTTCAAAAAGGTACTCTTTTGTCCAACATTTCAGCTTTTTCTCCAAAAAATTTGTTTCAGATCAGATAAATGATATTGAAACTCAATGTGTAATATTCTGGATTTTCTCGGAAACCGATTATTTCATCTAAATTCATGGAGAATCTCGATCCTAAGAGAAATATGCACCTTATCTTATCTAGATGATATGTCATTTGTCAAAATTTGGGAGAAATGATACGACGTTCCTGACTTCCTCGTTGAACTGATATCATGGACTTTAAAATATGAGATAATTTCACGAGACCTCATTCCGTGAACAGAGTCCCACACTTTGTCCAAATGTATGTATAGGCCCAATCTAAAGTTGAACACCAAAAATTCATAAAAATGTGATGCTATTTTAACCCTCCCTCGAGCCCTCCCTTCAAGATTTCAATCGATAATGTACCAATTTTTGTATATTTTTTACGATGTCTATCACTCATTGTTGGAGAACGGGTTGCACCGTTTTGGTACCTTAACAGATGAACTCTTACAATTATTATCATAAAAGAAATGTTATGAAAATTAAAAAAGTTTACATATTAAACTTACCCATGAGCTCAGTGGAGACCATGTCGGCACCCTCTGGCATAAATCCCTCAAGATTCTGATAATCACCACACATGAATGTAGTCCAAGTGCCCTAGCCTGTAGATACAACCGTTTATGAATAAAACATCACCAACCCACACTAAATCAATAAAGATTCCACGAAAACAAAAATAGCAGAGAATGCTGCTTAATTCAAAACCTATCGTAAAGTCCAAATAACATAAGAAAACCATTATCGATTATATTTCATTTATGTGGAATCTTTGAGCGTTATTCAATATTAGTTATAATTTGATTTAGATGTGAAGTTTTTTTGTTTATAAATATTTGCTTGACTAAAATCAGTGCATTAAAAAACCAATACAATTTGTCGTGATTTGATATTCAAAAACCCACATCATCATCATTTTTTTTATGGCAGATCTAGTTCTCAGAATTCGTTCCAATTTTGCTGTTCATAAAAATAATTGCAATACAAATCTATCGATGATAATTCTACCATAAATCTCGAAAACTAGTCTGCCATATCATCTTAATTATTTTTTGTTCATGGGTACAGGTTATCAATTGTTCATAACTACCGCGTTCGTTTGATCGCTCAAATAACAAAAAAAATTAGCGGAGCAGTGAATTAGAGTAAATAGAACAACAAGAGAGCAATTAGAACCAACCTGGAACCACTTTGTATGTCTGAGCGCTGCCAGCGCCTGGAGACATTTTCCTCTAGAGAGTACATCCCGGTCCGACCCACCGCTTGCAGCTTCTAGACATTAAAAAAGGGTGTTTGACCATGACTTTCTAGCCCCAAAGAACTTTAAGACATGTCTAATCATATAAATGCATAGAGAACTGGATTTCACTCTGGTAAGCATAATGTAGGACATCGGATTAAAACGAGTTTTCTTAATCCTTGATCCACTTGAATGCACGGTTTAACTAATTTTAGAAAAACTAATTTGCAAAAGTACATGTGGTTCTATAAAAAACTAATAATTATTTAAAAATATATATATATTGAGTTTTAAAAATTATCAGTAAGAGCAATAAAAACGAAAATATCTCGATATCAAAGGCACCCTTGATCTTCACGGTCCGTATTCCCGACGGTTTATACGGAAGTTTGCCGGCCACTCGTCACAAAAATATCCGTATTAACACTCACGATTTTTTAAAAACTTTTAACAAAACTTTGAACACGTTGTTTGCTTATAAATCCATTATATCTCTCAGCTAGATGATAAAACTAGACATGTCTTAGTCTCGGGGCCGCTAAATCTGATCAAAAATCCTTATCACCATCCCACAACCGTGTACCTGATGGATTCTAGAAAACGGGACATATAAACAGTACACTATAATCATATAAAGATTGGACTGGGAGAATTTTCGAAATTCCAAACCTTACTAGTTGAACAAAGTCTTAAAATGACCACCATTTTACCATTATATTTTGATGAAAATAGATCTTCTTTCTTGTAGCCTAAAAAAACGTCCAATTTTTATTAGCCTTCTAGGGTTTAAGCTGTCGATATAATTATCTGTCTGGAAATAGTTGTGTAAATTATCGTAATCAGTCTCACTAGTCATCTGTCGAAAACCAGCTTAAACCTTTTTGTACTGTCCACTCCTTTATGGAATGATGAACTTGGTTGGAAGAATAATATTCAAAAGAAGATATCAAAAATATCAAATGAAAAACAAATGATGGATGACTCAATTATATTTGCCTTCCAAATTCACCAATTCCATACCTTCCCTTCTTTCAGACAATAAACCGATGCTTTTGGTACCGTCCAAGCAGCAATCAGTCATGTCGTCAGCCATCGTAATCGTATGCTTACCGTACCGTGCCTCAAGTTTAGAATAAGCACTTACCTTGTTCGCGCATGACAGGACTGGTTTACTGTACCAATACAGTCAGTCCGTCGGCTTGGACGGTAAAACCGGCCTCGGCCGGATTGATAACCACAGTGTAATTGGCTTCCGGGGCAACCTATTAAAAACAATTTGATCAAAAAACGACCAAAGAAACATAATTTTTTTATGTATACAGGGTAAATCAGGAGGAAATGTCAATATTTCAGGTACGTATTCAGGGCCCAAAAATAAACATGAATCTGAAGATCTGGAGTTTTCTACACAGATAAGGTACTCTTCTCGTACCTCGCTGGGACGCACCATTCTCGCGAAAAATGCATTTGAAATTCATATTACAGACAAAATTGCTTGTACCAAAATTCTCAGCGAACGCACGGGCTTATCTGTTCCCAGAGTTCTCCAGAGTTTTCATTCATTAGATAGATTATAACAAGTTTAGCAACAGTACCAAATTTTATTCAATTATCTACAAAAAACCATCACCAGAAGGGTTTGCGGACCCATACTTATATGAACTTTTATGTTTATTTTTGGGCCCTGAATACGTACCTGAAATATTGACATTTCCTCCTGAATCACCATTTATTTATAAGAAAATTTGTCTTGCATTGAGAATGACCAACTGATGTACCCTTAAATTGAATGACTAGACGAGGACACCTATTCACTAAGTTGGGGAAAGGTCGTACACGGAAATTCTCCTAAAATGCAGCTTCATTGTGCATGCGATTGAGGGATTCTCTCATAATGACGAGTCTTATTCTCCAAGGCCAAGAGAGAAGCCATATTCTCTTATGCGACTAATCTACTGGATCAAACCAAGACATTTCTGATTTTTGTGAGAATAAACATGGGCACTTTGGCTTTGACTGATTAGTTTGGTGCCTACACTAGTCATTTATTATTTTTTGTGAAAAGGAGGACGACGCATTTTTGATGTTGAGGCTCATTGAAGGAAGATCTTGAAGAGGCTGACGAAGCTGTAGTTGATTATGTTCCAAGGCCAAGGATATATTTTCAAAAACAAAAAACGTTTGAAGTGTTATCAGATTTCATTGGGTTAAATGCAGAAGAATTACCGCTTCATCGTGGACAGCATATGAATAGGGAGTAAGAGAAGATTATAGAGAGAAGAGAATTTTCTCTCGAGATAGTAAATAGGGGTCCAGTGAATGACGACTTTGAGTTCATTTATTTGAAGTTTTTTTCATGAAGCTATTGCTAAATCTATCGAGAATAATTGCTACAAAAGCGAGCTATAATACCAGCACGAAATGGAAATAACGTTGATATCCACAACTTGAAATATACACGTTTCCATTGGAAATGAATAATTTGTCACATCTTGCTTCACTCCAATAAAGTATGATTACTTCATCGGAGGCGACAAGACGTATTGATTTCAGCACATCATAATATCGATGAACTATAGATAAGTTCATCAATTTGTGACATGCTTATATTGTAGAAAACTGTGTTCTAAGACAATACATCCATTATTTTTTCTAGTGAAGTAGAAGAATGACTAGACGACTTTCCACGCAAAAAAACTAAATACAAAACCAAAATACGTCAGATTATAGTTAGGTTAACTGTTACTTAATCACATGCAAATCGCACGCTACCTTAAAAGTGTATACTCGAAAAAAGGTGATCCACTGACGATGCGGCCGTACTTATGAAATAGTAATAATAATAATTATTATTGTACTTTATTCAACGTTAAAACACAAAAAACATTCTACCTTTGAGGTTTCAGTTCATGGGATTTGTTTGATCGCATACTAGCACTCAGGAGATGATCACTTCTCATATGGAATTAATCCCGGCTTTCGAATGCGTATACGACCCTAAAGAAATTCTCATGATTTCACTTAGCCTCCCTCTTTTTCACGATTTGGTCACATCCCACAATTCGAGTATAAGCACCCTGGGAGAGTTAAAGTCCCAAATATTTCAAGAATAGGGTTTCAGTAGACTTCAGGAAGAAACGTCAAATTTCTCTCATGATCTAGGTACTCTTTGAAATTCAAGAATAGGGGCACTGATGTAATTCCCCTTTCCTAGTGATTCGGACCCGTATTCTTAACGAGGTAATGTTGGTTGGAATACTGATTTCGCGTATTCCGTTGTACAATACATCGATAGTTTCTATGTCGTTGAGTGCATGGGAGCTAATATTGAATGGATTTTTTTAGTTTGTATGATTCAATTTCGAATAATTTTACATAGATTATTATAATATTATGATGAAAGATGTAATAATTGTTATGTATAAAAATGAAAAAACTTTTGTACGGTCTCAAAACCGTAACGGAACTGTTTAAAGCAATTTCGTGCGCAGGCGTGAACACTACCCGGTTTTGTATTCGTACCAAAGTTAAGATACTCATCAGTTGCACGGCATGCTGACCGGGCGGCGGCTTGTGTTATGGATATGTCAAAGTTCCGACGAGAAGTGATCCAACTGTTCGATATTAGTAAACCTTGACCGTGCCAAGGGAGGCATAGGTTGGAACGGTTTTTCAACGCATTCCAGATCCGAACATCCCGAAACTAAGCTCACTTTTACATTTGAACTTGTCATTTTGTGATCTACAAACATAACGCTCACAGTATTTGGTCAATAAACTATACTATAATGACAAGTATGAGTAGTTGTTGGTTCCAAGACTTTGCATACAACTATCAATTACTATTTATCTATAAAATATAAACCTGGAAATCTATCATTTCACCGGTAAATAAACAAAACCCGTTCCCTTCTTCTCTGTCATTTGCGTCAAAATTCAATGCAGACGTTATGTGATGTGTTATAAAACAGATACAGTCGACTCTCTTGCAACTTATTCATTCTGAGCACTAACCTGTTTAAAAGCAGCTGGCAACAGCTCGACTACTTTCTTCAATAAAGTCAATGTAGGTTTATCGGCACACAAAACCACCAGCTCAACATTGTTGTCACCTTTCAACAAAAGTCCTTTGGCTAAATGTCCCACTCGCATTACTCCGCGCAACATTCTTGATGCATCTTGTTCCTTTTGGAAGGAGAACCTGGAGGAGAATACCGTTGCGTGAAAATTATCACCAATGAACCATCAGTCGGTGACTTACAATTGATTGTCACGCCCGTCCTCTTTCTGCGGCGGCTCTTGAGGTTTCTCTTTGGGTGGTTCTGCAGCGTCATTTGGTTTTGCTTCGGCCAATTGATCAGATACCTAGAATAAACGATTTCCTCATGATGGGCACATTTCACTTTTTTTTTGATAGATCGAAACTAAATGAAAAAAAGTTGGCTTTGAGTTATGAAATTTAATGTTTGAAAGTTCGCCATTATTCACACGCTTCTTTTTGAAGATCGAATATTATGCTTTATCAAATTGGGCTGTAACGTAAAAAGACTCATTTGTGATATTTGATCGGTAATGTAAGTACCAAACGTTTTGAAAAATAATCTGAAATGCCACATTTGCCGCTATTACAATTTTTGAATACCGGTACCACATTTGGCGATATAATTTTTGTTTGTTTGAAGAAGAAAACGACATGAACTATTTTGAACTTGTTTTTTGCATCGGAATTTGAACCAATAATCTTGCTGAAACCTCACTTTTTACTAGCTACAAATAATGTGTTAAATACAGTTATCGCAGTTTAATTTGACACATATTATATCTGTTAAATAGGCAATTACCACATGTGGAATATGGTTATTTACCCTAGAACAAGGCCTAGAAGTACTTGGAAGATGGCAATGGCATTGACACCTACTAGTTTTAATTTGTGGCATTTGTGTGCATAAGAAAATGTCTCAAACCACCATACACTCATAACGGTATGTTCTTCGATCGTCAGGATGTCGTTTTTTTAGCGAATGATGTAGGTTGGTGAACGTTGACATGACAACGCTCGAAGCACAGCTGGCAGATGTCAAGTCGTATAAATCTATACCCATCACTTTCTACCATCACTCAAAAGAATTATGATGGTTTTAGTCACAAAAAGCAAGATCTGGCAACAATGACTATCACGAAACAAGAAACCATGGTAAACTCTGGTTTCGATAACTGCTTGACCTGACCCTGTATACCAATTCCGAAGGCAGAATCGAGTTCTACGGGAAAAGTTATATAAGAACAAGTTTTCTGATATTTTAGATACGGGGGGGGGGTAGCTTAAAATGCAACATTATCAGTTTAGCCCTGTATCTTAAAAACTAAAAGGGCTATGAAAATGTTGTTAACGGCATCATTAGTTTCACGAAATAGCAGCACGTCGCTAAAACCGCAACTTTCTATCTATAAGAATAACGGAGATACCCCGTAAAAGTACCCAGAATGGGACACCCTGACAAGCTTCTAAAAATTGACATAGCGTCAAAATTTCGTCGTCCTTCAGAAAAAAACAAAAAATGGAGCTCAACTAAATTTGGTTCATAAAAATTGTAATTCAACAGTTAAAAAATAAATAGATGTATAACTCGAAACTGAAGAGGAGTTGAAAAAATTGCATAGAAAAAGTAATGTTGATTTTATTTAGTAGAATATAAATTTGATGTTCCTATTGCCGGATAAAACTGTATAACCCTGTACAAAATTTGAATTTCTTTTTGTGAAAGCGGATGTCGCAAACAGGCTAAAATCTTAAATTAAACAAATGTACAGAAAATTGGGCTACAGAATAATTCATCGACTGAATAGATTCTGCGAAAAATCCCGCCATTGCTTTTTGCCTTTAGTCCAAACATAACTCAGCCATTAATAAGGCAGGTTTGTCCCACATAATAAAGGCAAATAATGATACTGTCGAATTTATTACCTGTTTCATAGCGCGTTCAGTATTCGATACAATCTTTTGCACGACTTGCAATTCTTCTTCTTTGGGATAAATATCGGCATGTTTAGCCATCACGTGTCTGTCATCGCTGGATTCTGCACGTCTGGGACCAGGACCTCCGGGGAAGAACTGAAATAAGAGAATAGTTCGGCTGAAATTTCTTCATTGGACGTTTTTATGGGATTTGGGATATAATTGACAATGTCACATCTTGCTTCACTCCAATAAAGTATGATTACTTCATCGGAGGCGACAAGACGTATTACTTTTTGCACGTCACTGTATCAATAAGCCAATGATGAGCTTATCATTTTGTGATATGCAAGATTTTTGCTACAATAATAGACAATGGGGTCGTTGCACTATATCGAAATTAAAGCTGATTTCGTGCAAAATATACAGGGTGATTTTCAAGTTCGTTTTGAGAAAAAATTTCTGATAAAATCATGTCCGCGAATCCTTCGATTCCAAAATACAGGAGGTTTGAAAAAAAATGCATTTTTTATAAAAACTTTCCTACCATTTCAATATTATAGGTATTTTCACAAAATTTGGTAAACTTCTTTTAACCATCAAATAACATTTTTTTATGTAAGTCTCGGTAAAAGTTTTTAAAAAATTTCCACTAGTGAGTGGCGTTCAAACAGGATTTGGATTGAATTACGCCACTGCTTTTTCTTAAAATCGATATTATTTTTGAAATACTCATTTACTTTGGAGTTTATTTGGTCTCTTGATATTTTTTCGTACGACGAACGGTTTTCGTTCAAAGAAATAAGAGCAATTTTGACGCATGGCAAAAGGTCAATCACTTATATCACTACAATTCAAATGTAATAAAAAAAAACATCAGTAGGTATTTTTCATTTTTATTTATTATACAGGGCTTTTCACTTAAAACTCCGCACGTCAATGTCTCGAAAACGAATAGGAAAATTTGATTTCTGTAAAAAGTAGTCAATGTATGGGGTCGAGTAGTTATTTTTCACAGTTAAAAAAATTCGACGCCTACCAAGAGTAAAGAGTAGCGACGCATCGAAAATATTAATCGATTGCAGGGACTTTGAAATTACGCGCATACTAAAGTACATGTTATTTAAAAGCTTTTTATTCAGTCGAACTCATTTATTCAACTCAGTTTTGAGATATACAGTGTGTCCAAGATAAGGATGTCTATCATGGGGATCATTGAGAAATCGCCAAAATAAAACAGGTTGATCTGCATGCTTTACGCTTGACATCGAAAAGCAACTCGGCAACGGTGAGTTCTGTCCACTGTTCGATTTAGGAATGAACCGTGCCGCTATCGTTCTCCGAATTATGAACTTAAAAATCGATAAAAAAATACTTCGTCTAATATTCTTGATTATATTTTCAGAATATGCAATAGAAAAAAATACGTGCAAACGGCGCGCCGACAATTCGTAATCATTCAAAGGGTTTGAAAGGCTGCTTCGCGAACATCGACGCTAGTTTATGCCCTTAAAAGTCGATAAAAAAACACGGGTCTAATACTTTTGATCATATTTTCAGAATATGCAATCAAAAAACTCGTGCGACGACCCCATTCTCTAATAATCTATTAAAATATAGTAAATGGGACTTTAAAAAACATGAAACAAATGGAGTCATTTTAGATCAGACAAGTATTTTGAAGTATTAAGAAAAACATATTTGAACTTACCGGTGGACCACCTGGGAAGGGTCTTCCTCTTGGGAATGGTCCTCCACCGCGACTGACCATTTCCATATATTCTTCGTAGCGACGACGATCTTCCCAATACATTGATTCTAAAACAGAATATGAGTTTAATTTTATGTTTGGGTGATTTTTTACACTGATTAAATTTACACTTTTTTTTGTAAAAATTGGATACAAATAGAAAATAGTGTGCGGAATTTTGGGCTACAGAAAGGTCTATAGAAGAGTAGTCTGCGAAAAAGACCGACAATAATTTATGCCTAAAGTCCAAACAGAACTCAGCCATAAAAGTGGCAGGTTTGTCCCACATTAAATAGGCAATCTTTAATACGTAACTACTAAAAATACATACCTTCATCTTCCATATTAAATCCGTGACGTCTTGCCCAGAATTCTTCACGCATTGCCTGTGGAAAATAACGTTTTTCAAGACAACTATTTCAATTTATATGCGAAAATATCTGAACTAGCAAAATCCTCCATACTTTAATCTTCAAGAATGGAAGAGTGAAGAAGTTCATATTTATCTGCGACAATCTAAAATTCTCAGAGAAATTTGATCAGTTCAACGAAAGGAACGATTGTCGATTAAGTAACTGATTTTATTCTTCATTGCCGAAGTTATTACTATAAACTTGTACATCTTTCTACACAATATGAAAAAAAGACACAACATTTTTCGTCAGAATACGCTTTGTCAATGAATTTTTTTTTTAAAACGGACAATAATAAGCATAAAAAAAATCGTATCAGGATGATCCTTCAAATTTAAAGAAACTCTGCAGCGGATGAACATCATTACAACTTATTTATTTTTGATTGTGATTTAAAATATGTAATTACTTCAAATCTGTTTTTTGTATAGCTTTTTTATACTAAATAAACATTATTATTATTATTAACATCATCAAATTTTGATCAGTCTGTGACTTATTTTACATTTAAGATGAAGGTGCCCGTATAATCAAAAAACGATGTTTGATGCATTAATCAAGAGAATAGGTTTGTTCCAACCTGACCGAAAACTTCACTTGAAAAGATCATCGTCATGCGAACTAAAAAAAATTGTTAAGCGTTCAACCTAACCTGGAACCGTTCGGTACACGACTGCACTAAAAGTTGGAGTCGCTTCGGATGACATGCGCCTTCTAGCTAGCACCACCTTATTAGTTTATTTATGTATGTTTTGGCTGGTTATGATTATTTACTATGGAGTAGTATGGAATGACTGTTCCGGAACGACACCAAGATATGTTGGAATTTGGAACAAACATAAATTCGTTCAAACAAGAATATGAAGAGACCGACTTGACTTGATGTTCACATTAAAAGTAGATTGTGAAATATATAAAATGGATCATAGCGTCTAAAAAAACATCATTTTTTATTTACTCCATTGATCTGCTCGCTTTAAATAATATATTTCCATGCAGTTTAAAACCATATTATTATAAAACTTAAGTGTATTTACCAAAAAAAGACAGTAAACCAAAACAAGGATCACTACGTGAACAGTCAGCGCCAAACGATTGGCCCGAACCAGTCAGCTCAAAAATCACTAGAGTGCAATGTGCGTCTCAAACTCACTGTCTTTATTCGATAAATACACTTCAAATAAAATATCCTATCTTGTTGCACCCCCTTCACAATAATCGACAAACTTGAAAAACTTCTATACTTACAGCTCTGCGCAGTTTTTCTTCTTGAATTTTTCGCTGTCTGAGCGATGGTTTCACATCCACAACAAGGTCGGGATTGACCTTTTTCTTGTATTGAAGTCTATGTCTTCTGCCCTTCATGTGCATTTCTTTTGCGTTGGGGTCGTTAAAACGACACTCGCACAATTTGCAGTTGAAACTCATGACCTATGATGGATTTTTGTGAGGTTTCTAGTTACAACCTCAGTTATTGGATCTACGAATGCTCATTTGGAAAATAATAGATTTACATGAAAGAAATGAAAAAAGCTACTAGTTGAAATATTGACAGTTGAGCATTCATATTGGGAACAAAAATTTCAACTGCAAAACTACCTTTCCATCGTCGCTCTTGATTTCTTCAATATAATCCTGACCAACCGGTTGAATATCCGGTTCCACGACGTCGTCTAAATCTTCCTCTTTCATATCCCCATTCTACCCTATAATAAATTTGGTTAAATTGACAAAATGCGACAAATCTGAAATTGATTAAATTATTGAACTTGTTACAAAGAAAATGCAACACCGGATCAGATAAAAAAATAAACGACGACTATTAGAGTCCTATCACTTTAAGAATAATAATTATAGAGTCCCAAGTTTAAACGCACAGCCAAACCAGTTTTATTTCAAAACGGTTTAATGCAAATCCGGATAAGGGAAGTGAGTTGTGACCCTCTCCGAGAATTTCCCGACGATTTTTGACGGGTTGACGAAAATCGTGTTTTCCAAAACTCGGACGCCACCCTCTGTATTAACGTCGTAGAGCGCCACAGTGGCTCTGGGTTAGCTTTTATACAGTGGAGAAAGTCCAAGCGTTCGTGATCTTCGAAATTTCGCAAATTCTGCTCTGAAATGGACTTCTGAACTTTTTGAATGAAACACGGGTGTTGGTCGAAACCGAAACAGTAAATCAATCAATCTAGTGTCCCAACATAATATGACATGTGAGTGGTTCCAAACCAGAAATTGAGAAATTGAGATCAAGTAGGGAGTTTTTGAATCTCGTATTTAACCAGTTATTATCGTTGCCGGTTATTCTCAGCATGCGCTGAGGTCTGGATCAATGATCTAATAACTATAGATGAAACATAGCGAGATAAACATGAGGACAACATCGAACTGTGCACTCGGGTGCAGAGATTGTCCCACCACGTTGTTTGCCAAACTTACTCTATTAAAAGTATTACTTCGCAGCAAAAAGATCAAAACATTGTTTGGAATCATTTTTCAAACCATTTTATGTATGAATTTAATCAAATATAAGTTGATGGTAACCTTTTTCTTAAAATTGAAACATCTCTTCAAGATTCGTTTAGGTATTTAGGATTTAGAAAAACCATTATTCTCTTCTGAAAATTAAAAAAGCTGAAGAACGGCAACACACCAAAATTTGATTTTGTCTACAAGTTTCATTCACATTTCGTCTCATTGGCATCTCTTGTTTTTTGAGTGGGGTTTGGTGTTGATTTTGTGAATGTTTATTGTGTTTTTATTCTGGTTTAGTTTATAGTGCTTCATTATTCACTTATATGGTATATTGAGATGACTCGCAAGTGTCAAGCTTGCAGTAAATAAGAATTTAAGAATTCTGTAAAATAGTTACGCCACTGGCAGCCTCGCGTGTAGTAACCGAAGCACATTCTAGTGAGGTGCAAACGTATTCGCACTCAGTGGCCCCACTCAACTCCCCCACACGTCTCTTCTATGTTCGATGTTGTCTACACAATTTTTCACATTTTATGAATGAAATGTTTCATCTATAGTTATTAGATCATTGGATATAGCCGATAACGCATTACGTTATCTACGGAACCTCAACGTTCACTTAATAACCGTCGGTTATTTTACTGATATACTGTATTATTTTATTGAAACATACAAAGTACAATTTAAATTGTGAAAAATGAATACAGTTGCTCTGGAATTGTGATATTCTTGTCTTTTTATCAAATTTTCAAAAGAAATTGATCCTATGTTTTACAGCTTGGCAACAGTGTAATTGATGTGATCTGTCTATCATTCCAGGAGTTACATTTGATTTCACTTCGTAGTGGAAGTGTCTGATTTCCGCTTGCCAAACAGGAATCATATACCACCATTGACATTGAATTTGGCGTAAAGTGGCTTTGAACAAAAATTCGGTGTAAATGGTAGCATATGATTCCCGTTTGCCAAGCGGAAATCTGTCACTTCAGAAATTGAATGTGAACCATACATTTGGCAGATTGGTCCAATTTGGACCAAAACATCTTCCATATTTCATATTTCGTGCTGCTCTGTTAGGAATTTGACAAAAATATCAAAAATCCAAACATGAAAAACTAAAAACACAACAAATCATATTACAATGATGATAGATGACAGTGATGACACATACGTCAAACGTTAAATACGAGTTCTAAAATCTCTTTTTTGATACCTCTCCGTTATTTATGTTTTGTTTTCTGCGTATGTTCAGTATAGCGGGAAACGTTTATAACGTTGAAATTCAGAAGTGGTTAAAAAAAAATGATACGGGAAACACCGACGCGACGGGCTCAGTTTACGGACTGACAAGGTAAGAAGAGAAACGGAAAATGTTAAAGAAAACTAATTTAGACTTCATCTGTCTGATTCACGAGCTGCACAGATTTTGCATAGGAAATATTGTATTTGAACGCCGTCAAATCTTGAACGCGTTTAAGTATGAACGGAGAATAAGGGTCTGAAAAACATCGATTAATTTTTCGGGCAGAAATTAACCAGCGGATTATGGGGTCTTCAGACAAATAATTGAACGAGTTACGAAAAAATTTGAATTATTAGATAAAAACCGGAAAAATGAATCAGAAAATTCTGTGACTGCGTTATAGGGTATAATCACTTCCCTTATCCGGATTTTATGACGTAATTTGTTCAAAACTTTTTCGGTCAGCTGATGACTTATCAAGTATTAACATTGTCTATGCGAACCTAGCTCATTCTTGTTTTTCGTGTTTTTTTTTTCGGTTATATTATTTTGTTGATAGTTGGGTTATAAAACATGATTTGGATGAATGCATTTTTAAAATTGAATCAGCTATGGACATACAATGCGTGCCTAATGTCAATTTGTGGAATCAGATTTTACTTGCAATGGGCAAAAATCGGTTTCGAGTCGGGCAAAACCCATTTTTTAATCACAAGCACACTTATGAGAAAGAAAACAAAAACACTATGGTAAAAATGAAAAATAAGAAATCCTTCCGCGAAGAGTTTGAACAGGTATCGATCGCGACGAGGCCACGCCTTAACACGTGGCTGTCCCATTCTTAATGTTAAAGAACTCTACTCTATTTGTAACCTTATGAAGTGATCGATTTAACCTCCAAAGGTTGAATTAAAAAGTTTCAATAGTCGCTCCGTTGAAAAAATATTTATTTGAAGTCAAATCAAGACCAAGCTAACCTGTATTTTGCGACTCGATTAAACAAACTTTTGAAGTAGACTTTCTTAGTCTCGTGGCCAAAATTATTATTGTCCAGGAATCTTTCGATTGTTAATATTTCATTAATAACAACTTGAAAGCTCTTATCAACAAAAAAAAACGATTTAGTCACTGATAAACAGAATTTTAAATATCTATATTTCTAAAAAAAATCTTCCAGAACAAAAGTTCTCAGAATTAGACAACGACTCTAGATAACTGAATCAATAATCGAAAAACAAGATTTTCTGGATATTTACTACAGTACTCTGAAAAGCCGAGCCATTCAAGTGCTGCCATTTTCTTGGAAATACCGAAAAATATTAATTCCGGGTTCACCGTGGCATATATATATAATAATTAATCAACAATAATTAACTGGACATGTCCATGAGGTACGCTTAAAACGTACCATCATGGAATAAAGACTAATAGATCATACCATAAACCTTGATCACTTTCTATAATTTGGGTACCAACATAAACCACCCATAGATATAAAAAATGACGATAGTGTTGCATTTTCCATGTAGATAAGTAAACAAAGTCTCGATTTGGAAATCTTTGCAAATCAATCGCAGCATAATAAACAAAATCTATTAGACAACAAAATCGATTTAATATCAATTTCCGATTTGTCAATACAGTAAAGGGGGTGTCAACCAAAAAAAGTTTTAAAGAACCTCTACACTAACATAGTCAAACCAAAAATACCGCACCAATGTGTTTTTTTGGTCTACACCTCCTTAATACAAAATACAGATAATCAAAGGGAAAATTAACATCAATATGGAGGTTTAGAATGTTTAGAAATTGTCAATCAACACATACAAATATATGGTGAGATATTCCTTATGATAAATAAATTTGACTAACCTGGCTCAGATTCATTCCTAGTCCGCCTGATTGCACAAAATTGATTTTTGGAGCGGTGGCGATTGATTTTTTAGCGCCTCCAATTACTTCCGGCTCTTGTGGTGGAATTGGTTTGCCCAATTTGGTGTGCAATAGAACGACCTGTAAAAATGTTATTATGAGAGTGCTATCTATGTACTGGTTGAAGAATATAATTTTATACTGTTGGGAAACAATGTACAGAGATTAGGGCTACAGAACAATTCATGGTGAAGAGTTGATCTGCGAAAAAATCTGACAATAATTTATGCCTAAAGTCCAAAAAGAACTCAGCCACTGAGTTAGCTGGTTTGTCCCACATAAAATAGGCAAAAAAATGGTCAGCTGCAAAGGATAAGTGACAAAAGTTTTCAGCTGGCCATGTTAATGTCTGACAACTTTTGCCACCTATCCTATGCAGCTGTCAATTTTTGTTTCAATTCACACCTCATAACGAAACTAATCACAGATTTTCAGCGCCAGCTGACAATTTTTATGTTATTTCCATAATGACACGGCCAAAAGTGATGGTACCTCCTGGAATATAGTACATAATGGGGATTTTTGAATGGATGAATTTCAACTGTTGAGGACCACTTTGCCATTTTAAACAAGGTTTTATAGTCGTTTTACAAGAATAAAAAGTTGGAGGTACACATCTGTTTTGTGGTTTCAAGTTTACGTCATGTTGAAAATATTTTGCGCTGAGAACGGTCACTCGAGAACTTCATGCTAGCCTTTCAAAGTTCAAGCATTGAAAGATTAAGACTTACAACCTAGAGTAGAATTTTGTCAATGGATGTACAGGGTGTTTCCGTATATTTCGTCTGCCGACTAACTCGCTTATTATGCAAGATAGATAGGGACTTTAAATACAAAGTTGGTAGGTATTAACATGAACCGCCAGAAAAAAATATTTTTTCGTATACCGGGTGCACGAGAAAAGTATGGCAGACACAACTTACATTTTTTTAAATGGAACACCCTATATATTATTTCTTAATCAGATAGACATTATTTTTCTGATCTCAAAAATATACAACATGTAGGCATTCCTTCCAGCCGTTTTCAAAATATTTAGATTTTAAAGTTGGTTTTTTGGTATTGCCAAATTTAGTATCTATGACTACAATGATTGTTTGAACATTATTTATTAATTTTTATCTTTCCAATAATCTCAAACAACGAATAAAACAAGTGAATACGTTATATTATTAATAAATTGATATCATAAAATGCATTTAAGAAAATTTGTTGTGAATAATGGCGGCTATATTCAATAATTGCATTTTATGATATCAATTTATTAATAATAATAATGTATTCACTTGTTATATTCGTTGTTTTAGATTATTGGAAGGATAAAAATAAATAAACATTGTTCAAACAATCATTGTAGTCATAGATAGTAAATTTGGCAATACCAAAAAACCAACTTTAAAACTCAAATATTTTGAAAACGGCTGGAAGGAATGCCTACATGTTGTATATTTTTGAGATCAGAAAAATAATGTCTATTTGATTATAAAATAATATATGGGGTGTTCCATTTCAAAAAATGCAAATTGTGTTTGTCACACTTTTCTCGTGCACCCGGTTTACAAAAAATTATTTTTTTCTGGCGGTTCATGTTAATACCTACCAACTTTGTATTTGAAGTCCCTATCTATCTTGCATAATAAGAGAGTTCGTCTGCAGACGAAATATACGGAAACACCCTGTACACAAAATATCATCAGGACCGGTTCTTTTTGGATAAAGTTTTGTTTACAGACAAAGCAGGATTTACGCGCCAAGGTGTTATTAATATTCATATTAATCATGTATGGGCCGATGAAAATACCCATCAAATTTTAATATAATAATATCATTCGAATGTCCATCATGACTTTGTTGAAAGTAGGGAATCTGATCAGTTCAATTTATTACTTTTCACACATTTGGACCGGTCTCTCATGAATAACATTTCTGATGTTGGGTTTCATACCCTCTAAAGTTCATGGATTGTTATCATAAGCCTTCGACTTCATGTATCCCCACAGGAAGAAGTCGCATGGGATCAAACAAAAAGATTGTGCGGGAAAATTTCCTGAACCACGTCGTCATGTAACATCATTACCGTTGATATAATTTTTTTTATATTCATGACGTCAAATGTCCCATGCTGTTTTGTAATGACCTAACCTACAAAACGGACGAATAAGAATGCCATCCACTTTTACAGTGTTGCCTAAGTTCCATTCAAAATCCTAAAGCACTAAATGGATCACCCTTTATAAGCGTTATCCGTCTAAGTGATTCGATAATTTGACCATCAGTTACTGACTTTGTCTCTTTTTGTTTCGAGTTAATAAGAAGAGACAAAACATGATCGGGTTGATCGAATTACCAATTCCGTAAGCGCCAGACATTAGGTGTGTTTGTAATGCTCCACTAGTGCACACTTTTCTACACTTCAACACTCAGGGTGGCCTTGTTTGTGAAATGTTTGTCAGTTTTTTAGGATAGAATATCTTCACCAAACTAGTTAAGATATTCTATCCTAAAAAACATACAAACATTTCACAAACAAAGCCACACTGAGTGTTGTAGTGTAGAAAAGTTTGCACTAGTGGAGCATAACAAACATACCTTTAAAGGGGAGGGTCATTTGTCAAACTGACGGACTGACAGCGGCTTGAGCGACGTTGTCACATGTAGTTTATTGTAAGTACTAATTTTGAGTTTTCGATGAAAAAATCAAATACCTTCATACAGTTTGTCCCGGATCGACGCACGAATAGGTGAAAAAGAAAAAAAAAATTGAACGAAAGTTTCATCTTCGTGTGTTCAGCCCTGCTTGGATAGAAACTAATTTGTGTCATAATTTCAGTTTTCAAAAATCAAGCATGTCTTGGAAATTCACCTAGTAGCTATTTTTCTTACCAGTAAAATGCTTCTTCTGTCGGAGATACGACAAAATGTTATTGAAGAAAGTTTTTTAGAATGAAGAAACTGAATGAGAATGCAAAATTTCAATACCCTTCGCCTACTTTGATATTTTGTATCTTTTTATTCCATGTTTTCAAAATAGCATGAAAATGAATTTAATCCTAATATTTCAAATTTGTTTGTTTTTTTTTATTTCAAAATTCGTTTTTAATTGGCAAAATTGCGCAATTCATCATTTAAAGAGTTTTTGGTGATGTGATAAACTTATCTAATATCGTCAAAAAATCAAAGTCGGCGGAAGGTTTTGAGATTATGCATTCTAATTCAGTTTTTTTAATCTGAAAAACTTTGTTCAAAAACATTTTGTCGTATCTCCTACAGAAGAAGCATTTAACTAGGAAAAAAAGCTTCTAGATGAATTTCAAAGACATCCTTGATTTTCCGAAACTAAAATTATGACACAAATTAGTTTCTAGCCAAGCAGGGCTGAACCGCAAAAGATGAGATTCCAATTCAAATTGGTTTTGTCTTTTTCACCAATTCATGCGTCGATCCGGGGACAGTATTAAAAATATTAAATAATATAAAAAAATAGTAGAAATAACGATGCTATTTTAACTTTATGTAACTCACCTTCTGATGTTTAGCTCCCCGAATATGTGCGGCATACGCATCATTTCCAGTACAAGTCACATCGCACAGCTGACAACGCAGCGAATTTCCAGATCTGTTTGCATTTGTTGTGGCAACACTGGCCGCCATCTTGGTAGCTGCTTCGCGCTTCTTATGTTTTTGCCCTTCCAAATGTTCCCGATAGGTTTGTGGGCCGGCACAACTGAAACAAGATGGAAAATAAGTATGTTGCCAAATGCTTTTCAACTTCTTAGCTCTTATAATGAAGAGATGATAGTGATGATACCCACCTTATCTTACACACATCACAATAATGCAATTGTTGTGGTTTAGGCGGCGCCTTTGGACGTTGTCCTTTGGGACCGGCGCCCCTTTTGAAGCCTTGCCATCCAGTTTTCTGGACGGCAGCCACACCCGCAGCCTGGGAAGCGACGACATTTTGAGCCGCCACTCCGCCCTGCTGCTGCTGGGCTACATACATTGTTGCGGCCGAATAAAGGGCCGCGTCGTACCCGGAATACGTCCCGCTGTTTGCTGTAATTAAACAACAAAGGTGATTATTTTTACAAACAAAAAACAGTGGAAAGAAATGTTGTACTGGAAAGTTTTTCGTCAGACCTGTTGTTAACATCATGGCTCTTCAAGAGTAGCAAATACTAATAGAACATCATGTGAAAAACTAGACATCGGGAATATTCAGGTCGATTGACAAATACTTACGTTTTGCCTGGGTGGTAGGTTGTGCGGCTATCGTTGTTTGAGAAGCGGGCTGAGCGTATGTCGCCTGATACACAGTAGCGTTCGGTTGATAAGCTGCCGCGTATTGAGCTGGCTTGGCTGCGTTCTGAATAAATGATTGGAACTTAAACGAAATATAAGAGCACAAATCAATACAACTGAGGAAACATAGCGACGAAAGAGCTTGTAAGAACCCAAATAATCAATATGATAATATATTTAAACATACTAAAATTAATATCAGGTCCTGTTGATCTTGCAAGGTGTCTGATCACACTTAGTATTGTGGACTAAATGTGTAATTCTCCTTGCCTATATCGGAAATCAATAATATTTTTATTGTAGATGATAAATTTCGAATCATAGTTTTCCTTACTTTTGAGAATCGGACAATAATGTGACGTGGCATTGACGTTATAGAAAGGATCTACGACTAAGCTGCACGAGTCAAGATAATTATGAACAAACACAAATCGTAGATGTAAAACCCAGGAGGCTCATTTTCGGTGGGGATGTCTCTATATTGCAGAACTGCATGATATCTATCAAGTAAAAGAATTAGTATTTGATATTGGCTAATCTTTCATCCACCTGGAAATAGTCAGATGCTGCATGTTGATATCACAATTATCAAGTCTGCCAAACAGCCAAAAAGGCTTATTCATCAGATTTATTGTATCTATAATACTTCCATTCTTTAAAACATCGAATGAATATGGTTTATTGCTGCTTTCAGGAAGACCAGACCAGTCTGGCTCTTTGTATGGAATTGGGGGGTATGGTGTGGACCCTTTTTCTGGAACTGAAAATCAAAGGAAGTTGAATTATTAATTTCACTATTTGAAATAGGACCAATCGCGGTAATGGAAACTCTCTATTCAAACCACGATGTATGATAAATGGGTGTTGTGACGAGCCGGTAAAACGTGTCTCGAAACTACTAAGGCCGGCCGTAGTAGTCAGACAGGTTAGTGGGCCGGATAATTTTTAGACGAGTATCAATCAAAATGTTCCTGTGGTCATAGTATTTGATTAAAGAGGTTTGGGTTGGTTGGTTTCAATCGAGTATATGTTTATCTGGGAATTCTTATTAAAAATTAAGAATCAAGACCTCCAGGAAGGCTTGAGACAATCATTAAAAAATGCAAATATGGGTTATTTTGCAAATTTTTTCAAACGCAGCCTAAACGGCTAATCTGACAACAAAAATTTCTGATTAAAATTTGTAGCTGAGGAAATTTTCTATAAAATAGTCCCGCTGGCAAATTTTTAGCTCATATGGTTTTCGAGTTTCAGCTCCACGAAAATGCAAGATTTTTTTTTCAATTTCAAGCGTTCACGCCGTTGTCGCCTGTGATTGTGTTTTACCGCCAGGCATAATATAAAAGGATTTGTTGTTTGTCATCTCTATAAAGTATGTAATTGTTGTTAATCTGTTCCTGTAAGATGATTTTACAGCTGATCTAATGATCATGGATGATGAAAACAATTTGAAAAACAAAATGATGGAATAATAAGACACTGATCAAAAATAATATGTATACCTATTTATATAAAAATGAAAAACAATATTTGATTTAAATACAGTTATGGCAAAGTTATGCTTATCTGTAATATGTATCAAAAAAGTAATAATCTACTACATACCTAATAGGTATGGTGTTTGACAAAATTAGATATCGAGTTGAATATAAAAGTAATTGTGAAAATCAATCAATCAATCAAAATTAAAATTAAAACAACGTTTATTCTACATGTTTTTAAGTCTTTTGCAATATAGACTTCCTCTTTTTATTTGAAAAAGCCCTGGGGTTTTTGTTTGACAATCCCTCTTATATATATGATTTACTCAATAACTTACACAAAACTTATTGTAATTGCGACAAATTTGCCGTTGACACGTCAAGGTGGGACTAATGTGTACAATCACAAATAAAATAATCAATAAATCAAGCATGAAAAACTCGTTTTTTTGGAATCTGACGCGCCTACATCGCTCGCATAAATAGCCGGAAGAAATATTTTAGGCCTACTTCAGTGCGTCCTTGTCGGACAATTTCGTCTCTGTTGCGTTAGCAAATATGAGACAAGCGTTCTGTATGTTGGGATGGCCCATGAAACCACCTATTTATCATACACCGTGATTCAAACCAATGATTTCTCAACAACTAAGACGACATGAAACCACTCGCGACTGTTAGTTCATCACATTTTTCGTCGCTTGAATGCAGGTAGTCTAAGTCACAAAATGTTAATTTTACAGGAGAGCCATTTTTTGTTTTTTTCCTAAATATTATAAAATCTTATTAACAAAACATTGTAGGACCAATCTTGAATGAATTATTGTCCCTACAGTTGATGTTTCAACTATACAGTGTGTCCAGAATAAAATGATGTACGTGGGGATATCGGAAACTACAGGAGATACAGTATCGGTTAAATGGAAGAAAAGTTGCGTATTTGCGTGCCCAAGAATAATCTCACTTTGGTTTGTTTTGATTCGATACCGTAATGGAGATACAGGGTGAAAAAGAAAAATGGCCATTTTTTAAATAGCACAATATTTCGGTTATTATAAAAGATGAGGTATTGAAAATTTCTGGATCTGGGTAAGAAGATACGGAGATTTTGAAAATTGTGTCGAAAAAATTGTAGGCCCACTATGTTGCTTCCGGCCGAAGTCAACTTTTGTTTTTCTTATGGGCGCCATATTGGTTTTTCTAATTTCCAAAATCCTTATCAAAAATGCTTTCCAATAACATGACTTTCATAAAAAAAACAGACTTGACTTTGACTGGGCGCAACATAGGAGGCCTAAACTTTTTTGATGCCGTTTTTAGAATCGTCGTATCCTCTTATCCATTATCCTGAAAATTTAAAAGTTTTAGCTTTTATAATAAGCAAAATATTGTGGTTCTTTGAAAATGTGCCTTTGCTTTTTCACCCTGTATTTACATTACGGTATCGATTCCAAATAAGACAAAGGTGGAATATTTTTGGGCATACAAAGACGCTACTTTTCTCTTATTTAAGCAACGTCGTATCTCTTACCGTTTCCAATATCCCCATATAGTGCCATGTACATCATTTTATTCTGGACACACTGTATAGGCCACGTTCTGAGAAATAAAGGACATAATAGTAAAGTTTCAACGGAGGTAGTCTATGTCCAAAATTGAGAGAAAATAAATCGCGAATAAGTCTATGTCCTCAAGTTACTATTCTATGTCCATCGTAAACTTATGCAGAACTAGTAAATGTCCCAAAGCTGGTAGAGATGCGATGGCGCTTGTAATTAGACTTATTCTGCATTGAAATTAGCAGCGCGATTAAACTTAGGATAGCCCGGTGGTTTGACCACTATGAGCTCTAGCTGTAAAGATGGACTTACGATACTTCTGCATCCAATATAACGGTGCTTTTACTTTCAAGTGGACTTAAAATATCCAATTAGCGAAAAATGGACGATTTATACATTGGAAAAAACCTGGACAGCCTGTAAGAAGCTCATTTGTTTTTTGTTTGTAACGATGTTCAAAAATTTTCCGATTTTCATTTGCTGTATCTCCATTTAATTCCAATACTCTGTTAAGTAACTATCGAAATGTCAAGGCGTTTCTTCCAAATACCGTTTTATTATCTACAGCATCGATCGATGCCCCGATAACCAATCGAGAGCACTCTGCCATCAACAATCTTCCGTATCAGACCTACTGAGAACTCCGTTCCGTCCTGAACCCCCAATTCCGACAGTTTTTCCAACTTTCATCTTACCCGCATGGTAGAACTGTTCGCCGTTATAACTTCCAAAATTCTATAAGATGTATCGCCTACTTCCAATCAACAGGGGTATCGATTTCCTATTTTACCCTATCTCAGTGACTTTTCTGCTCATTTCTTTGGCTTCAATACCTTAGAAAAATCATCCAAATCGAATGACGGATTTTTGAGCTATATGGACTCAAACTGTAACGAAGTTACATAATTTTCTGATTCATTCTTCCGTAACTCGCTTATTTACCTGTCGTGTAACAATTATTAATGTATTGATTAATTTCTGACCAAACAGTCAATCTTGGTTTTCCACACGACAATCAATTATTCGTCGGCGTTATGGCAAAAGTCACGAAGTCCAAAATGATAGTTTCGAGAAAAACGAGTTTTAAAATTATTGAAAGGAACTAAAATTTCATATTATGGAAGTAAACCTCGAAGTAAACTGTACAAGGGCAATAATAAAGTACTTAATGATGTCCACCAGTTGGAAGTTTGTCCAATTCCAAGATTTTAGGTGTAATTAACTGAAAAATGCAAAAATGGACTTAGTGACTTTTGCCTGAACGCCGACGATTTATTCAATTCGCTAACAGCTCGACAGCAAGAAATCTGCGCGCAATTCTTTAACCCGGGTTCCCCCTTAAAATATATCGAAACGAAGCTTAGCTAGTTGATTCCGGACCCGGACCGAGGAAATTTAGCACTTGCTCCCCGATAGCGTTTCGCATCAATCGATATCCCGTTCCCATGTAGCGATCTTTTTCTAAAGTCCGTTTTTCTGTTTCAAATTCTTTTTTCTGTTCAAGACCATGAGGTAGGACTTCCTTACCCTTTTTTATGTATTATTTTTACTGAAATTGTCTCATGTAGAGCCACTTTGTGATAAAGTGGGTAGCCGGGTGAGGAAACATGACTTTTGGAGTCATATAATGCTGGTGAGTTTTCTTGGGACAGATCTTGTTTTCTTCGCCCGAGACTAGTACAGAGAGGCTTCTGGAGTTGCTGCACGTTCGTGCAACAATTAACACATTAGCCTAGTTTACACCGACAACTTGGTCCGCGGACCAAGTACTACATTCGAACTTTATCAGAACCAAATATTTGGTTCGAATGGTGTAAACAGTTGCGGACTAAGCTGGACCGCTCTTGGTTCGGTATTCGCCAGCAGGTGTACGGAACTAAATTTGGTCTGCATTTGGTTCGATCTCGATCAAAATGATGAGGTTATGTTGATTGTGATTATTGTGAATTGTGTTGGTTCTGAGTTTCTAAGGCAATCTGAGCGTACTTACTCATGTTTTTTTTCGTTACGAATTGTGTTGATAAATAATTTCGACTTTTTTTGACGAATTGCGCGCGTACTCATTTAGTTCACGCGTTGCAAGACGGTGTAAACGGGCGAGAAGCAAGCATTGGTCCTACCGAACGATCCCCACCCACTTGGTCCTATCGGTACGAACTAAACGAGTTATCGATGTAAACTAGGCTAATAAAATATTGTGTCGCCAGTGAATCATGGATTATACTTTCGCCGAATATGCCTATATGCTATTAATTTATGGCGAAGTTCATTGCAATGGAAGAGCCGCTTCAAGATTGTATCAGGAGCGGTTTCCTGTGAGGCTTGTACCTGCTCACACGCTGTTCGAGAGGGAAATCCGCATAAGGGAAACTTGCTCCGTGAAAATAACGAGGCCGGATAAATGTGCTCAAAGATCTGTAGGAACTTCAGAATTTAAGGAAGAGGTACTCCGAAAATTCGAGGGAAATCCTTGTGTTACTACCCGAGCTGTTGCAGAACATATGAATGTAAATCATGTACGTGTATGGGAGATTGTTAACGAACAACTTCTTCATCCTTACCATCGCCAAAAAGTACAGTAACTGGGACCAGATGATTATGCACCCCGCGTAGAGTTTTGCGGGTGGTTTCTTTAACAGTGTAGGAAAGAACCCCATTTTCCGAAATTTGTGCATTTCTCTGATGAGGCTGTTTTTACGAGAGAGAGTATTTTTGATTCACGGAATAGCCATGTGTAGGCGGAGGAAAACCCTCATGCTCTTAAAATGAGAGGGTACCAACATCGATTCTCGGTGAACATGTGGGCTGGAATTGTTGGAGAACGTCTAATTGGACCAATCATGTTGCCTCCTCGACTAACTGGGACGGTGTACCTCAATTTTTTAAGATACACCTCACCTGAGTTATTGGATTGGAGCTGCCCCTCGACATACGTCGGAATCTGTTGTTTCAGCATGATGGAGCACCCGCTCATTTTTCTCATGTCATACGTGAGCACCTCGATGATCGTTTTAGAGGACGATGGATGTTGGATTGGACGTGGAAGCGATGTCAACTGGTCAGCCCGGTCCCCAGATTTAACTCCTCTGGATTTCAGAATTTGGAGACATATGAAACGTCTTGTATATGAAACTCCAGTTCAGTCGGAGGAAGATTTGGTGGCTAGGATTTCTGTTGCGGCTGAAATGATCCAAACCATGCCTGATGTTTTCACTGACGTCAATTTAAATATGCTACGTAGGTGCAATAAATGTATTGAACGTGGTGGCAGGCATTTTCAGCAATTGCTGTTTTGAATTCATTATTAGTTTTGATTGTGTAGGTTTAATTGTTTTTTTTTGAATATTTTGTATACGTTCCCTCCTGCGTTCCCTTTTACTTTTTATACCCCCAATTTCGAATAGGCAACAGATCTCTCTGATCTAATTTATTCTCATTAAAGAAGATTTGACTAATTTTTAATGCTCACTATCTGTACTGAACCTCATTTTCATATTTCAACGTAATATTCTGTTCAATACCAATAATTTATTATTGATTGGATTTAGCCGAAGATTTAGCCATTTTCCAAGGAAACGGTGACAGATACCGACTTTTACTAGAAGTACCTTTTCTATGTAAAAGGCATTGGAGAATCATAATCAGATATAAAAATGGCAAAAAATTAAAGCCCAAGAAAAGTAGGTTCAGATTTACCCAAATACCCCCCTGGTTTGTACGCCCCTGGTTAAAGGTGACAGAATCCGGAAGGCTCAAATTGATGAACCTACCAACTAGATTTCATGTCCCAAAATTAGTGGCGATAGCTGCAGTAGTACCGAAGCTATAAAACGAAGAGTAGTTTTTGAAGGTCATCTTCGAAGGACACTAGCTCCCTGAGGAAGCGTTTCCGGACCCAAGTTCATATGAACTTTTTTTCTTATTTTCGTGTGTTTCATCTACCTTAGAAGTTTGTACCACCCTGTATGAAAAAAATGAAACCATCGAAAAATAGCAGAAGACCTTGAGAAAACCGTATATGCAATAATTACCCTTTTTTGCTTCAATAAAATAAAATTAAGGCACAAAGTTTTCTACACAATTGGCAAAAACTGGAATAAATATTTTAGGGCAAGGGAAAAATGTCAAAAAGAAAATTCTTTTTTAATGTTTATAAACATTTGCGCAGCATATGAATACCTATACTACTTATAAATCGTATTCTGGATGTTCTTGATAATCAGTAAGTAAGTAGTTATTTTAAGCCGCCTGTAATTGAATAGTTGGTGAACTGAAAAATTACCTAGGTACCAACTTAATGTTCAGAGCTCGGTTCAGCGGTACTGCGGAGTAATATAAAACAAGAAAGTCCATGTATGAGTTTTGTTTGAAACTAAAGAACTAGGTATGTACCCAAGTATGCAAGTAATGAGAATCCCAATTATTATATTTTATACCTACTCACTTTTCAAGAGTTTCTCCAGTTTCTCCGGCTTTAAGCTCGATGAGTCACTAGATTCAGTCCCCTCAACTTCAGTGGGAATTTGATCAGAAGTATTCAGATTTTTATCAGCTGATTCAGTTTCCATCATAGTGGATTCTTCTGTTATTTTCATTTCATCCTTTGGCGATCCGGTGAGTTTTACCACTTTCTTGGGAAACTTGCCTATTTTGCCTATGAGAAGGACTGGTTTCTTGAAAGACTGCTCAGTCTTCGACTCCAAACTAATAGATTCACTTGTCTCTTGTGCTTTATCATTTTGACTATCTGCTTTTTCCATTTTGAACGAGAGTGTTTCACGAAATGCTTATGAAAACAGATTACAGATAGAACACCACACAAACGGAATACGAAACCAAAACATTTCTAATTTCTACAGGGAAAAAAATCCAAATTGACATCTGCGACGGTTGACGTCTAGACATGTTACATTGACATAGACAATGTTAATTTGTCTATGGTCAGGGGCTCGATCTTCGAGTTAGGGAACAACGCTACCTGTATAAAGGAAGATTAGATTAGACGTGGTTCTCTGGAAAATAATTATATATCAATAATAATTGGAACTGTCAAATTTCTGCTTGGCAAACGAGAATCATAAGGTGCGATCCACATTGAATTTGGCGTGAGCGTAACTAACCTGTTTTTTTTTCAAATGAAAAGGGGTTCGGGTGATACCTCATTGGTCCTTTCCTTCTTATCACACCCTGAAAGTCCGAAATTAGCCTAGTTTACATCGATCACTCGTTTAGTTCGGTCCGATAGGACCAAGCTGGTGGGGATAGTACGGTAGGACCAATGCTTGCTTCCTGCCCGTTTACACCGTCTTGCAACGCGTGAACTGAATGTGTACGCCCGCAATTCGTCAAATGTCAAAAACAAGTCGAAATCATTCATCAACACAAATCGTTACCAAAAAAAACATGTGTAAGTACGCTCAGATTGCCTTAGAAACTCAGAACCAACACAATTCACAATAATAACAATCAACATAACCTCATAATTTTGATCCAGATCGAAACAAATTTAGTTCGGTACACTTGCTGGCGAGTACCGAACCAAGAGCGGACCAGCTTGGTCCGCAACTGTTTACACCATTCGAACCAAATATTTGGTTCGGATATAGTCCGAATTTGGTACTTGGTCCGCCGACCAAGTTGTCGGTATAAACTAGGCTATGGACGCTTTGACATTCTCAACTGTCACTACTGTGTTGAGTAATGGAAAAATGCAGAACGTGCATTGCGGATTAATATTTTGTCCAACTTTAATAATTGAAACGAAGATTATAAATATTCATATATGTGAATAGTAGTTCGTGTTTCTTGATTCAACTAACAAGACAAAATATATTGGCACTACATTAGTGCCAATCGAAAGAAAAGTTTGTCTAGAATTGACCATTCCAGAATACGTGACCTTGACAACGATGTCATTTTTTCTGGGTGACAAACAAATCTGTTAATAATGCTTTTTCAATCAGTTCTTTTCTAAAATGACTCACAGCAATTATTATTCAACGTCAAGTGGTGATGTGAAGATACAATACGACCACAAAATCGGCGTTTTACACAATATTGATCCCTATGCTCTTTCGATTAATGAATATCACTATGATGGATTTAGTAAATTATCGATATTAACTCACAGTTTTTACACTTTTTAAATTTGTGCATTTCTCTGATGAGGCTGTTTTTACGAGAGAGAGTATTTTTAATTCACGGAATAGCCATGTGTAGGCGGAGGAAAACCCTCATGCTCTTAAAATGAGAGGGTACCAACATCGATTCTCGGTGAACATGTGGGCTGGAATTGTTGGAGAACGTCTAATTGGACCAATCATGTTGCCTCCTCGACTAACTGGGACGGTGTACCTCAATTTTTTAAGATACACCTCACCTGAGTTATTGGATTGGAGCTGCCCCTCGACATACGTCGGAATCTGTTGTTTCAGCATGATGGAGCACCCGATCATTTTTCTCATGTCATACGTGAGCACCTCGATGATCGTTTTAGAGGACGTTGGATGTTGGATTGGACGTGGAAGCGATGTCAACTGGTCAGCCCGGTCCCCAGATTTAACTCCTCTGGATTTCAGAATTTGGAGACATATGAAACGTCGGTATAAACTAGGCTATGGACGCTTTGACATTCTCAACTGTCACTACTGTGTTGAGTAATGGAAAAATGCAGAACGTGCATTGCGGATTAATATTTTGTCCAACTTTAATAATTGAAACGAAGATTATAAATATTCATATATGTGAATAGTAGTTCGTGTTTCTTGATTCAACTAACAAGACAAAATATATTGGCACTACATTAGTGCCAATCGAAAGAAAAGTTTGTCTAGAATTGACCATTCCAGAACACGTGACCTTGACAACGATGACATTTTTTCTGGGTGACAAACAAATCTGTTAATAATGCTTTTTCAATCAGTTCTTTTCTAAAATGACTCACAGCAATTATTATTCAACGTCAAGTGGTGATGTGAAGATACAATACGACCACAAAATCGGCGTTATACACAATATTGATCCCTATGCTCTTTCGATTAATGAATATCACTATGATGGATTTAGTAAATTATCGATATTAACTCACAGTTTTTACACTTTTTAAATTTGTGCATTTCTCTGATGAGGCTGTTTTTACGAGAGAGAGTATTTTTAATTCACGGAATAGCCGTGTGTAGGCGGAGGAAAACCCTCATGCTCTTAAAATGAGAGGGTACCAACATCGATTCTCGGTGAACATGTGGGCTGGAATTGTTGGAGAACGTCTAATTGGACCAATCATGTTGCCTCCTCGACTAACTGGGACGGTGTACCTCAATTTTTTAAGATACACCTCACCTGAGTTATTGGATTGGAGCTGCCCCTCGACATACGTCGGAATCTGTTGTTTCAGCATGATGGAGCACCCGCTCATTTTTCTCATGTCATACGTGAGCACCTCGATGATCGTTTTAGAGGACGTTGGATGTTGGATTGGACGTGGAAGCGATGTCAACTGGTCAGCCCGGTCCCCAGATTTGACTCCTCTGGATTTCAGAATTTGGAGACATATGAAACGTCGGTATAAACTAGGCTATGGACGCTTTGACATTCTCAACTGTCACTACTGTGTTGAGTAATGGAAAAATGCAGAACGTGCATTGCGGATTAATATTTTGTCCAACTTTAATAATTGAAACGAAGATTATAAATATTCATATATGTGGATAGTAGTTCGTGTTTCTTGATTCAACTAACAAGACAAAATATATTGGCACTACATTAGTGCCAATCGAAAGAAAAGTTTGTCTAGAATTGACCATTCCAGAACACGTGACCTTGACAACGATGTCATTTTTTCTGGGTGACAAACAAATCTGTTAATAATGCTTTTTCAATCAGTTCTTTTCTAAAATGACTCACAGCAATTATTATTCAACGTCAAGTGGTGATGTGAAGATACAATACGACCACAAAATCGGCGTTATACACAATATTGATCCCTATGCTCTTTCGATAATTAATGAATATCACTATGATGGATTTAGTAAATTATCGATATTAACTCACAGTTTTTACACTGGGAAGCAGATGAAGGCTTATGAGAGTTTGCAAGCCTTCAAACAATACGAATCCTGTATTCAGAAAATTGTTGCCAAACAAATCAGCGAAGAAGCATTTGTTGTGATTTGTGATGTCTGAGGTAAGAATCATGGATCATTCTAGTTACTGGATGAAATTGGTTAGTATTTATTAGAAAATATGTTATCAAAATCACCAATTTTATTTATGTACACATAACTGACATAACAAGCTTCAACCTATAAATTGTGTGTGCCACCCAGCAAATGACAGTAGTGACGTCATACTGGAATGGTTAATGGACAATTTGCATGCATTTTCAAATGACTTGCAATTTTATATACGGATTCTGCCCAATATTTCAAAGTCATCTGCAAAATATTTTTTTAAAATACTCAAAAATATACTAGATAAACAAAAGGAAAAAGCAAACTTCACAAAATACCCAAAAAAGGGTTGTGGCGTGGCCACATCATCATCTTCGCGATTGAGTCAACAGTGATTGGTTTGGTCGTTGACTCGGTCGATGGTTTACCGGTCTATCCTTTTATGTCTACTACTTGAAATTTGAAATGATAATGATCTTCACAAACAGCACATCTAACAGACATTAAGCGTTTTCTTGGAGTATGGTATCATGAGACCATTACAGTTTGGTCTGTCATTTACGTCACTTTCAGCCAATCGGCGAGCTGCAAGTGACGTTAATGACAGACCAAACTGGAATGGTCTCATGATACCATACTTCATGAAAACGCCTATATGTGGCATCTCAAGACACAAGTGATGCCCTCAATGCTTGAAACCACTTTCTTCTCATTTCAGGATTTTTTGGAAAGAAGAAAAAGATTTTATTTCTCGTAAAAAGGCAAGAGTTTTTGCACCCTGGTATTACACAACTTTGATATTGTTTTCTAACTGGAGCTTTTTTTGCTGAATCAATAATACTTAAGTAATGGAATGATAAACACGACACAATCAAGACATCAAACAAATTTGTAGGTTAAGGCTTGACCAGTAGAGAATAAGGAGATAGGGATGACCGACTTGACGGGTGAAAAAATATTCGACTACTACTGTGACGTCACGTCCATTTCGACAGGATAGACGATGTTTTTGGAGGGCGGGGCCAAGCGCATTTCAATAATTAATTGCTACATTATTGAAGGCCGCAGATCAATTTTTTCAGCGTTAATGGCATTATTACGTCCTAATCTTGATGTTTTTTTCATTTCCAAAAATTGTGCAAATTGTTCATTGATATCTGGAATGAAAAGACACGCATTCCGTTTGGAAAACTCTAGTTTTCTTGAAAAAACGATATTTTGTGTTGATAATTTGTCAATATCCTATTTTTAGTATTTTTTGTACAAGAAAGGTATAGGACAGTGTTTGTTTGATGTGATACCCCTTCATAGAAAAGATGTTGCGTGCGTCGACTACGAGCAGTGTGTTAATCAACCTCTTTCAGCAGTTGAGTATGTGTATAGTAACAAATTCATAGAATAACAAAACTTCTTACTTTGACCAATACAAATTTTAAAATGCTCAGATTTATTCCCAATGTAATTTTACTATTCTCTATAGTGTTTTTGATTGATAAAATTGAGCAGCATTGGTTATATTCGATTTAGAAACTGAGTCAACGAGTCTTGCCCTTTTTTTGGCATCAGGTCTTTGAGTTCGTGTTGGTAGCAGAGAGAACTGTTATATTCTCTCTGGTTGGTAGTGGACGAAAAAGTACAAACAAGCGTTGGCAACATTCAACTTCGATGCCGCGTCTGTCACCCAATGGGAGTTCTCTGTCACTAGTCATCTGTTCAGTCTCTGCTGTCAGAAAAAAGTCTACATAAGACAATCCATAGATAAAAAATTGAGACAATCCTTTCAATGATAAATATATTGAAAGGTCTTTTTACATTTTTATTTTGAAGTCAGCAACCAGTTTCAATCAAATCATAATATTCATTTCTATGTCGAGTTATTCGCCTTTATTATTTAGCAGTGTTTCTCGATGTATTACATGTACTACAAGATGATAAATGAGTGAGAACTGACTTTAGAAACGTAATTAGGTCATTTAAGAGAATCAACGAATCGAAGATAGAAAATTTACCCATACGCCCTTTGAGAATGTGGAAGCACATTAAAACTGCCCAATTGGGTGATAATGAGGCCTTATTCAACGATTTATTCGACGAACTAGTTAATTCTATGCCAGGAGCCAGAATTTCATTTGCAATCAGAAACCGACTAGAAAGTCTCCCATTTGAAGTTCGCAAAGACGTGGTGAACAGACTAAGGAATGGTTCCTCCCCACTGTTCAGAGCATGCAAAGATGGACAACAAGAAGCAGTTGAATACTTGGTCATATCTTGTGGGGCTGATATCGAACTCAAAGGCACATATGAAGTGCAGCAGGACAGATCCATACATATTGTCACCCCGTTATGGTGCGCATCTGTGTCTGGTAAACTGGGTATTGTGCAGTTTCTGCTTGGTGCTGGGGCAGATATTGATGCTGTCTCAGATAGTGGTTCAACTCCCGTGAGATCAGCTTGTTTTATGACTCATTTTGAAGTTGTCAAGTACCTTGTAGCTCATGGGGCTGATATAAATAAGCCCAATTATAATGGGGGTACTTGTTTGATTAATTCGGTACAAAGTGCTACATTATGCCACTATTTGTTGAAGAATGGGGCTGATGTCAATGCCAAGGATATTCAAAATAAGACTGCTTTGCATTATGCTATTCAAGAACATAGGTTGGAGACTACTAAGCTGCTCTTGAAATATGGAGCTGATCATACTGCACAATCAAGGTTAGTTGTCATTGTTCGGTTTTCGTTTGAGATTTATTCTGAAAATCGCGGGGGGTGACTAACTCATCAAAATCTGTGTACAAGTTGGTAGAAATCCTCGAAAATCCCGTAATATCCCTTGAAATCTTCAAAATCCTTGAAAATTCTACAAAATCTCGCAAAATCCCTTGAAATCTTTTAAAATCACATAAAATCCTACAAAATCTCATAAAATCTAATCAAAACTCGCAAAATCTTATAAAATACCTACTTCTAAGCTCAAAAAACATCATAGTATAGTGATTATGGGATTAATTTTGAATGAACCGCCAATCTAGGGTAGCAATGCAGTCACTTCAGTCGGCAGTTACGCAGCGATTGCTAATAAACTTGTTGTCTTTGTCCAATAATACAATCACAAAATAAAGAAAACATACAAGTATCGACTGGGGGCCGATGTCGTTGAAAACGTAACATGGACAGACTCTATATTCTGGGCATAGGTAGGTAGATAGAACTCCGTACTAGCGTAAAAGTGTCAGAGACCTCGTTCGATTTGAGTATTTTGAATTCTTATGAGATAACATCTTCTTAAGAAGATCCAATGTTCCCAAATGAAATTGACTAAACTCTGCACCAAACAATTCAAAGTTTACAAACACTCAATAACAAAATTGTAAAAAATCAAAAATACTAAAACGGCTTGGCATGAAGCGGAAATTATCATCGAGCTTTTCCAAAGCCGACCCCTATGAACTGTTAAGTTCATGTTCATTTTTCGGGTTGAGGTTATATTGTTTTGACGGCAATTCGAAAGAGAGTATTCTGGACCCCTATTTTCGGATGTGTGATATGAACTGAATGTGAATTACGCCAAATTGAATGTGGATTGTACCATATGATTCCCGTTTGCCAAGCAGGAATTTGACTGTTCCACTTCGAAATCGAAGGGTGATGTGAGTGATAATAATTGGTCTGAAAAAAACCGGGGAAAATACGGATCACCGGCTTTTTACCGGTGATCTTATTACATCACACATTCGAAAATAGGGGTCCTGTGTAGGGATCAGTGTATTGGCGGTTGGTGCTATTATAACGCGCAGTACGCGCACCTCACGTCGCCTTATTTCTTATTTGACATTTTCCCAATGTTGCGTATTGTGTGGTATGTTCAAAGAAAACATTGTTCTTATAGTGTTTCCGATTGGGAAAACAAAGGCTGCACAGGGTTTGGCCCCGGGTTTGGCCTCGGGCAAAACCAGTTATGATGAAAATTTGCTCTAGGGCAATCCCAATCGAACATACATTTTCCATCGGGTGCTATAATATTGCACGGTAAAATTCCGATTGAATTGAAATTGGAATCATCAAACTTCTTGAAAATCCAATATTATGTTGTCTCTGCGTAGCGGCTGAAGTGACTCCATTTCTCATTGCTAAATGACAAAACTTTGAGACCAATCAATAGTTATGTATTATATAGATTATAGCGGGGATCGTAGATACTAGGAACATCTTTTTTGAGAAATTAGGTATATGCACCAGATCTTAAATGAAATTAATTCAGTTTTGAGTAGGTACTACTTTTCCATAACTCGTCAACGCCATTATTTCCTTTTTTTTGACACTACTAGATTCCGACCAGGATTCCGACGATAATAACCAATTCAAAATTTGTTTTTTCATGCCCACAGATTCACTTTCCGCGACTCGAGACGGTTATTTCCACCATTTTTCATGATTTTTTAAAATTTTGCTAGTGAACTGAAATTGCACTATACTGGCACGAGGTCTGCACTGAGTGCAAAACTCATTGACCCGGTTCCCCAATCGAACATAAAAATATTAAAAATCCGCTCGATATATTTTAATTCTTGTCAATATTATTTTTGTTCGAGCGAGCTCTTGCTCTATGAATATCGACATTACCAGAAAATAGTTCTGTAATGAATCAGATCACAAAGCTTACTGGTTGCATAGCATAGCTCTGCCGTACAATTGAAAAACCTAGTAAGTCGAAAAAGTCAGTTTTTGGGTAGAGCGGTTTAAACATTTTTTTTTAATATTATTGATTTTACATCTTTCAATTTTTATATTCGTTTATGGAAATTGGGCTTACTATAGAAGTTTTTATGCTCTTTCATACTATTTGGATAAAATTGTCCTACTATTTATAAAAAAAGAAATATTCATCTTTTTGAAGTTACTAATTTCATAAATATCAACATATCGCAGAATAAAAACCTAGTAAGTTGACTAACAATGAAAATCATTCAGGATTAAAATCCAAAAACCTAGTAAGTCAAGGTAAACAGAACTATTGTAAGTAGTTCAATATAGAAACATAGTAAACTTATCAATTTCATAAATTTTTTTTTGGAATTCTAACCAAAAATCTAGTAAGTTCTGTTGAGTATTTTTTGTGAAATAAAAATGTCTCTTCAATTTGATTAAAAATTTAGATACTATGTTTTTGGGTAACAAAAAGTCTGGTGAGTAAAACACCTGTTTATTAGAAAACACATAATACAACTTCGAACAAAAATGACAAGGTATAGGAACGTAACGTTACAACATCAATACTGAAAATGATAAATTATTAAACTCTAGAACAAACAAAAATATACTTGACTATGAACAGGAAACAATATTTAATACTCAACACTCGACTTTCCCAAATCTTCTAGGTCATCCGCACTCGACAGATTCTTCCAAAAGAGTTGTTTGCGAGGTGGCATATGAGGTAACAATTCTTTGACAATCTTTCCTTTTTTCTTTGTATTTATTCCTCTGGGTAGTGAATGAGAATCTGGCAATGCAAGGTCAAATTTTGGTTGTAGAAAAGTCACTTCGGAGAATTTTTCTTCTTTCAATGAGAGCTTATACTGCAGCTTTCGTGATCCTTTTTCAAAACGCACTGCTCTAATAGAATTCAGTTTTGGCAAAGGATCACTTTTTTTTTTTTGAATTGACCGATTTTCGAATTTCCTAAAGTCTTCTGCATGTAAAGTTATTACGGATTATATTTACTACTCTCTTTTATCAACTTTTCCAGGTCGTCAAAATCCAATAGCTCTGCAGATTTGTTCCATTTCTTAGAAATATTTCCGTGAATGGAGTCTGCTTTCATTGTCGAATGACCTGGTTCAAAGTATTTAAAGTCAATACTTTCGGGCCCCCAATCTTGATTGACGAAGATGGCAAATGCTGTAAAGAGAGTCCAATTCTTGTTTTGGGCTGTACAATTATCAGCCCAAAATAGAACATGTTTAACAGAGTTGTCCAATCTTATTAGGACGTTATAATAGGCTGAAACTACATCTGGAGCATTACGACCCATGATTGCCTCATGCCATAAGACACATTTATTTTCACCTTTTGTGCGTAGGTTGGCAAAAGTTTCGTGGAATACCACCAATCTGCTAATAAAATATGAGTTTTTTATGTCATTTTTGGCAAAATTAAAATCTTCTGCATATCAGCTGCATATAACGCCCAATCGTCGCCTCAACTATTCAGTACATCCTCATCATACTGCTTTCTTGCCTCTATATACCTTTCTCTATGAGAATGATAACTATCGCACATTGAACATTGTTCATAATTATTGCAATTTGGATCTGATGATTTTTCTTTATTTTTACCTGCCTCTGCTTCTTCACTTTTTTCATCCTCTTCATTTCTCTCTGCCTCGTCTGTACCATGCTTTGCAAGTATGGGGTTTCCAATATCTTTTTCTTCATGAAGATGTTGTCTATAAACTGAACAGACACCACAATCATCTTGAGAGGGGGTTGAGAACCCTATATTTTCTTTTTCAAACACTTTGCGGTACGTCTCATAACTTACCACTTTATTTTTTGAATTGAAATCTACATGCATTTTGTGAATAGTAAGATCAGATGGCAAATATCTCCGGAGTGGTGCATGTTTTATATTGTAATGGGATACCTGGGGATGGTAAGAATCTATATGTTCCTTAATTCTTCTGTAATTTTCTTCTAAAATTTCTTTCATTTGATGTCCACGTTCAATTCCTCTTCCATCATTTATTCGGGGCATATCGCTTATAGTTTTTTGCAAAAATCCGGTTATGGATCCGTCTATCTTAAATCCGAGTGTGCGAATAAACATAGTTTTACAAACTGGGAGGACATTGTTTTTTTCTTGATCATAGGCGGGTCCACTGCTTGTTGAGGTAGGTTGCTCATTTTCATTAGAAGAGCTGCTATTAGCATCGAGTCGAGTTGTTCTAGGCAAATGATAAGAGACTGAAAAGCTTCTATTTGTTTCTGCAGCAACTTTTCTGTACTTCACGTCATTTTTGATCAGGTATTTATCAAAAAATAGCTGCCTGTTGCCATAATCCAGATTTTGAAAATATTCAAAGATATGTCGTCGTTGATATGCATCAAGTTTTTGAGAGCAATTCCTTTTGCAAGTACTTTTGCATGGTGACAAAAGAACAACTTTCTTCTTACTTTTGCATTCATCTTTCAAGAAAGTCTTCTTGTACTTCAGCAGCTTGACAATTTCTGTATTTGACAGTCCTTGAAACTCCTATTCTTCTGGGGATGTTAGTACTGCAGCTTCGTCCTTGTAGCGGAGAAGTTTAATTCTCTTAGCTTCTGAATCTGTTTTTAAGGGTTCCGGAAGTTTTCTACGCTTTCTAAGAGTACTGTTTCGGGCGCACACTTCTGTTGTTCCGGGAAGCTCCAAATCTTTCTTTTTAAAATATTTTGGAACACGTTTTCCGGGAGAATTATTAGGGATATAGTTCGGGTCCTCATCCGAATCATCAAATGCGGAGTACTCATTTTCCTGATTGCTCAAAGCATCTTTATCCGGAGCACATACAAGGTCATCATAGATGGGATTGATGTTCTTATTGATCGGCGTTGAAGAGCTATTGAAAAATATAAATATTAACAGAAGTTCTCATAATTCAACTTTTATAAAACAAAAACCACTGCAAAAAAAAATGTTACAAAAAACACTAGATCTTACCTATTATTTGATCCACGTACAAGTCCAACAAGTTTTTTTCCACGAGAATATTCCATTGAATCCATTGTGTGATCATACAAAAAACCTATGTCTAAAAAACGCTCAATAAACTTATACGTATTGCGGTAGGTGCAAGATTGATTGATGATTGATTGATAAAATTCTTTATTGTCATAAATGAACGTCATTTGTTGACAAAGCACTGAACAGTAGTATACTATAGAATAAATGAAAAATGGTACATACAATATTAAAATATAAGTAGTGTTTCACAATAGCATTCAAATATGATGAAAAGTTCTTGTTTGAAAATACAGTTTCAAGAATAACAATCATATAAATGATTGAACAATATAACGAAGCCAAGTTTAGTATGAATAAGATCTAAAAATTATCACAAAAATAATCTGATAAATTATAATGAGCCTTCTCATACAATAACCTGCATAGAAGTGTCCTGAATCTTTCAACTGATGTGCTACCAGTTATTCTTGAAGGCATAGAGTTGAAAATCCGACGTCCATTATAAATAATAGATTTTTTAATAAGAATAAGGGATGATGATGGTCTGACTGGAAAAAGATTTTTGCCCTGACATGACATAAAACGCACCAACATTCACTTTAGTCACAATACCAAAGCAGACTAGAAACTAGAACTAATTATGGCGCCACATAACTCAAGATGCACCCACCCCACCACCAATTTTATAACCTGATTTGGAAAGAAAACCAACCGAGAAACCAACTTACTGGGTATTTTCATGTGTGTGCATTGTACATTTTCTCAAGGAATGGAGTTACTATGTTTTTGAAATGTTTTTTTCGCAAGATTTGGTTAACATAAACCAGATACGGAAAAATTACAACAAGAAAATAATGTAACTAGAGTTACTAGGTTCTTGTTTGGGAATAACTCAGGTTCATAATTGGCAGATTGCTTTACTATATTCATAGATTGTATGATTGTAGGAGAAAAGTCATAAATGCTAGAGCTTCCTAGTAACTCGTTCTGGTCAATTCTGAACCAGAATAAAAATAGAGTTACTAGAAGAGGCACTTTTTGTATCTCGGAATTGGATGAATCGAATTAGGATTCAAAAATACCTACTGATGCGTCTTGATCGTGGGATTTCCAAAATGGCAACAAAGCAAAAACCTAGTTAGTCGACCTACTAGGTTTTTGAATTGCACGGCAGAGCTGCATAGCCAGCTTAGTTAAGAATCCGCCGAATCGACTTGTCAGGCTATGGGCTTGTAGTTTTAGAGTTTTTGGTGATACCTAAATTTGTGATCTGTGACATTACATTCTCATCTATTAATTGGTCCTCAGACTGCGACTAAAATAAGCTGTTCTTCAGGTGAGTAGTTTTTTGTTCGGTTTTATTGATTTCTATACGGTATTAGGTGATAGTTTTTATTTATTCACAGGGGGGAATCGGTCCTAACTTGCCGGGGACTTTTTTGAAGGAAAACATTCCTAGAGAATAATAGCCATTATTGCTAGTAGTAGGTATGCTCTTCTACAGTAAACGCTAAACAATTTTCAATCTACGTCATCAATGCCACCAAGCGCGTTGCTATGTAGTTTGCTGGTATTCACATTTGGTTACCAGCAAACAGCAAATCACATAATAACGCGCTTGCTGGCATTGAACACGTTAATTGGAAATTGTTTGGCGTTTATTGCACTTTATTAACGACTACCAAAATTGTTTAGTGTCCTTTTCTCACGTTAAAAAAATGACACTTTTCAAAACTTTAAATGTATGTAGTCACGAATCGCCTTCAAGTTCAGACGTCGAAGTTGATGAAAACGACTTCCAACTTCAAGATGAGGAAACATCAAATGGAATTGCTTTGAAACTTGAGCATTATTTTGTCCGGCAATGAACCTTTTTCTATAAAACGTGCTAAAAAATGTAAAATAGATAAAAAAATTAAGGTTTTGAAAAAACTATATTTGGAAAGAATTGGGGAAATAACCCTATAAACTTTTAGCTTTGAAATACTTTCACTGTAAGCCAAGCTGTACATTATGTACTCTGATTAGAGCTCGGACTAGAGTTTCAAGTTTATTTATTATCAAATAACCGACAATAATAATATGTAGTTTAATAAAATATTATAACTGCGACAGATCTTTCAAAATCCCCTTACTCTTTCAAAATCTTGGAAAATTCCTTAAAATCTCCAAAAATCTTTTGAAATACTCCAAAATCTTGAAAAGCCTTCTAAAATCTCATAAAAATCTCTAGAAATCTCCTGAAATTTTCGAAATCTTTAAAATCCTGTAAAATCGAGTGAAGATTTTCAAAATCCTCAAAATCGTATGAAATCACTGAAGATTTAAAATCTGTGTACATATTTTAAGAAGATAACCACCCCCCGGAAAATCGTTATTTTTCGTAATATCAATTGTTGTCTGCTATCCTATTCGAATATGTATATTAATAATTATCCGAGTAACTAAGTATCATTCGCACCTTACTGATCGTGTATAGCCGGGTGTATGACTCAAAAATCTCAAGAAATTGCAATTCCCACCTACATACTAAGCGCTCAGCAGTAAGAGCGGCTAATGAGTGATTACCTACACTGATTACGATAACCAGTGAATGCTTTGAACATCATTGGTACCACCTCGGGTACCACAGAATACATACCTACAGAGCGACACATTTGAAAGCGGGCCACACCCATGACATTTTTATTTATGCAGCGATTTTGAGGTTTTTTTATTGAAATGCGGATAGTGGAAAGATTTATTATGAAGCCAGACGGTATCAAGTTTTTCCAAAATTCAAGGCCTACTAGATCATATTTAGAGGCTGAAAAATCCAGAATTCATATTAGCGATTATCTAAAAAAATCTGCCTACGCCACTGGAATCGTCACACCCTAAAATGAATCTGTACTAAATTTCATAAAAAAATATTGAAAATTAACGATTAGTTTTATTATGCACCAAGAAGCATTTTACCTCGTAACTCTTGCGATAGCAAATCTAGGTATCACAACAAATTTATCAAATATCAACATTCAATAGATAATCTTATGTTAAAAAAATTACAAACAGAAATAATATTTTTGAATTGAATGTACCTCGGAATATAAGATCCATTTCAGGGGATGAAAAAGACAGTGCCTTTGACAGATTTTCTCTAAAAAAATCGGTGATATGTTTTCTGGATTTTTCAGCCTCTAAATATGCTCTAGTAGGCCTTGGTTTTTGGAAAAAACTGAGCGACTTATGGCCGCAAATAAACCTTTCCCCTCCCTACATTAAAAAAAAAAATCGTCAAAATCGATCCATAAATTAATGGGTCACTTTGTAATTGGTTTTTACGAAGGTTGCAAAATAATGTCTTCCAAATCTTGGGCGCCACCTTCTGGATTTATGAGGTAGAGGGCCCACAGTGCCTGTTGGGTAGCTTTATACACGGAAGAAAGGTATTCTAGGGTGCATCTACAGCTGGTGTGTCTTGGTGGATAAAATAGTAACCAAGACCATTCAAACACACGGTTGGAATAGACATAGTCCCCAGTACAGTCGTATGCATTATTCCATTGGACAAAGAAATTTTTCATGTGTTAGTTGCGCTGATAACCTATCATGACAATGATGAAATATCGAAAGTCAATAAATAAGCCATACCGGGATCAGCTCAATATAAATTGAACTAGAAAGCCAAAATTGTGGAATATGTTGAAAACGAGTCTGCAGTGAAACAAGTGACCTAAACAATGATCTAATAACTATAGATGGAACATAGCAAAATAAACATGAGTACAACATCGAACTGTGCACTCGGGTGCAGAGTTTTTCCCACCTCGTTGTTGCCAAACTTACTCTATTAAAAGTATTACTACGCAGCAAAAAGATTAAAACATTGTTTGGAATCATTTTTCAAACCATTTTATGTATGGATTCAATCAATTAAGTTGATGATAAGCTTTTTGTTTAAATTGAAGCATCTTTTCAAGATTTGTTTAGGTATTAAGAATTTAGAAAAACCAGTATTTTCTTATGAAAATTAAAAAAGTTGAAGTAGGGCAACACACCAAAATTGGGTCCGCCCCTATCGATCGGATTTTGTCTACACGTTTCATTCATATTTCGTCTCATTGGCGTCACTAGTTTTTTGAGTGGGGTTTGATGTTGATTTTGTGAATGTTTATTGTGTTTTTATTTTGGTTTAGTTTGTAGTGCTTCATTATTTACCTATATGGTATAATGAAATGACTCGCAAGTTTCAAGCTTGCAGTAAATAAGAATTTAAGAATTCTGTAAAATAGTTACGCCACTGGCAGCTTCGCGTCTAGTAACCGAAGCACATTCCAGTGAGGTGCAAACGTATCCCCACTCAATGCCCCGCTAAACTCCTCCTCACATCTGTTCTATGTTCGAAGTTGGACACACAATTTTTCACAGTTTATGAATGAAATGTTTCACCTATAGTTATTAGATCACTGGACCTAAATAACTATGAACACTAGCACTAGCAGGAATTCTATACAAAAAATCAAACCACAAGACCAACAATCTTCCCCAATGAACAAAATGCGATATTTAGCTTATCAAGCAATGCGCTTTATGCAACTAATTTTACTGCATCATTAGGAATATCTTGAGGATTATATCATGGGATAAATTGAGCTAAGATGTTAACCCTTGTGGATTTGTATTTATCGATATCTTGAAAAATTAACGAAATTTTGGCCAGAGATTGTGCTTCTGGTATTAAATATTAAAATGTTGTAGTATTTCCTTCCTCATTATTTATATTTTGTTATGAGTTTGATAATCATGTTCAAAAATATCAAATATTTATGTGTGACTAATTTATTTATTGAACAGGCGAACTTTCATAGTAGGTTATGTTTTATGTTGAAGTATTTGCATTAAAGCTAATAACATGAATTATATTTCAATACCTCCTACTTTGTACAACATATTTTTGCACTTTTGAGGGGTGACAGGCAGGTTTACACGATATAAATTTTGTCCAACGGATATTTGCACACGACTGTATAGCATGGTTTGTTTGACATTATACATATAGTCGTGAAACTTTGTGACTTGCTTTCTTCTGTCCAGTCTGTCGACTTTTGTAGTGGTGGCCGAGTACACCATTCTTCCATAAACAATATTATGAGAGGTGATGATGTTCATACATTTGGTTCTGATTTTTCTAAAATTATTCTCTATAACAGGGTGTAAATTGTGTTTTTGTACAAATTTTGAGGGGTGAATCTTTGACTAATTTCAAGACAAAAATTTCATATGAACGGTTACTGAGATACAGGGCGTCAAAAAAACTATTTTAATTGGTTTTTTGCTTATATCTTCGTATTCTTTGTTAATTAACATGGAAATTGAACAAAATTCGGTACACTGGCGATGTTAATGACGAGAAACTCAAATATTAATTCAGTTATTTGTTTGATATAAGAGGGCGCCACAGTGTTGTTCCTGAATTAAATTAACCATAACTTTTTCGTGTCGCATTGTATGTCATTTCTGACTAAGCGGACCTATTCTCAATTCAATTTTTCATACAAAAGGTACTCTCAGTATGTGTCGCTAAAAACAGCCGTTTTGGATAAAAACGGGTTAGAAGTTAGACCAACCCTGGAATTTTCCGAGTTTTAAAAAAAAAACCTTCTTCTAACGCCATGTGCTATGTAACATGTAACACTATCACATTACACATATCACTACCATCAAATTAGTGAAAATTGAAGAAAAACCAATGTTTTTAGCGACATATACTTTAAGTACCTTTTGTTTGGTAAACGCCAAACCACTTTGAATCTACGTCATCGTTGCCACCATCCACGTTGTTATGAAGTTTGCTGGTGGCCACATGTGGGCAATAAAAATATGTTTTTTTTCTCGAAAACGGCTCATTTTATCGATAATGAACAGGAGTACCTACCTTTTTTGTAGCCTGAGGTTCAGGCTATCTAAATTTATTTTTTTCAAGTCTTTATCATACAGTTTAAAGTTAAGCATTAAAATGTATAACCTAGTCCGCCCTCTGATCCGCCCTTGGTAAACTAAACAAGCTGATTATGTTTCAAGAGCAGTATTTCAAGAGGTGATGTTCACTGTGTATCATATTAAATTTTCATCAAATTATACCGGGTGGCCAACTAAGAATGCGAGGTACCGTTTCTCGAAAACTATTTATCGTAGAGGCTTGCGGCAAAAAATTTTATGACTAAAACGGCCAAGAGAAAAACCTGGAAAATATTCTCAAGTTTCTGAAATGGTCGCTAGGGGGCGTAACAACCAACACCAAGTAGAAAAATATGATTTTTATGGAATTTTGTCCAATTAAAATATATCGATGAGCTCATTTTCGGATTAACTGACTATTTACCTACACTTTTTGTCGTAAACGTTTTTTACTATCCATCATAATAAAGTGGTGGGGGAAGTTCAATTGTTTTTTTTAAACAAACGGAGATTTCTCCCGTTTCGCTTGACCGATTTAAACGAGCTTGGGCTCATATGAAAGAGCATGATCTGCACTTCAAAAAACTTTTTTGGTTTTGAATTTTTGACCTTCGCCGTCGCGGCTAGATGGCGTTAACTGAAATGGTAGCAAATCAAATGTAATGGTATATTCATTTTTATATATTTTAAAAGGGGATACATTTTCCTTTAAAAAAAAAACAAAAAGATTAATGTTTTTTTTGTTTTTTTTTTTGTTTTTTTTTCGTTTTTTTTTTCAATTTTTTTTATAGGAAAATATGTCCCTTTTTAAAATATATGAAAATGGATATACCATTACGTTTGATTTTTTCTGAAAAAACTCAAAAGTATGCTACCATTTCAGTTTACGCCATCTAGCGGCGACGGCGAATTAAAAAGCAAATGAGCATTTTATAGCGCAGACTAACCCTCTTTCATATGAGCCCAAGTTCGTTGAAATCCGTCAAGCGAAATCTCCGTTTGTTTAATAAAACAATTGAACTTCCCCCACCACTTTATTATGATAGATAGAAAAAAAAACGTTTTAGACAAAAAGTGTAGGTAAGTAGTCAGTAAATCCGAAAATGAGCTCATCGATATATTTTCATTGGACAAAATTCCATAAAAATCATATTTTTCTACTTGGTGTTGGTTGTTACGCCCCCTAGCGACCATTTCAGAAACTTGAAAATATTTTCCAGGTTTTTCTCTTGGCCGTTTTAGTAATAAAATTTTTTGCCGCAAGCCTCTACGATGTATAGTTTCCGAGATACAGTACCTCGCATTCTTAGTTGGCCACCCTGTACAGGGTGTCCCAACGATAGAGTAAAGTAGGTTTTATCATATAGGATATGAAAAATATCAATATCAATATGCGTCACAGGTTAGGGGTGTAAATAGCGCACATTCTGAAAATATTTGGAAACATACAGGGTGCGTCACAAAAGTATGGCACGAAAAAGTATGATTTTTTTAAATGGAACCCCCCTGTATATTAATTGATATTTCAATTCTTTCTTCAATTTGGAACAAAAATTGTGATACAACTAATGTTCCTAAATTCAACCGTTATCGAGATATCGCGTTTTAAAAATGGCATTTTTGCAACTTTGACATGCTATAAAACTCAAACTATTCAAGTTAGAGGAAAATGGTTTGCACTTTCCTATCTTAACTTTTCAAGAGCTCTTCTGTCATTTGGATAGAAGGTAACGTCACTGTCAACTTTTTTCGGCACATTTTGAAATTTTTTCACAATAATGGATTTAATCTCCTTGAATAGCTCTTGAAAAGTTAAGATAGGAAAGTGCAAACCATTTTCCTCTAACTTGAATAGTTTGAGTTTTATAGCATGTCAAAGTTGCAAAAATGCCATTTTTAAAACGCGATATCTCGATAACGGTTCAATTTAGGAACATTAGTTGTATCACAATTTTTGTTCCAAATTGAAGAAAGAATTGGAATATCAATTAATATACAGGGGGCCGGGTTCCATTTAAAAAAATCATACTTTTTCGTGCCATACTTTTGTGACGCACCCTGTATGTTTCCAAATATTTTCAGAATGTGCGCTATTTACACCCCTAACCTGTGACGCATATTGATATTGATATTTTTCATATCCTATATGATAAAACCTACTTTACTCTATCGTTGGGACACCCTGTACAGTGCGGCTCTAAAAAGATCCCCCCCTCCCTTTTTTTTTTAATTTGTGCTCCAAAAATTTTGAAACTTGGCATACTTCAATTGCTGTCGAAATACTACTTTTTGATGTTACTGACGTACTTTTAGTATTCAAGATGGCGGCTGGGCGCCATTTTGAAAAAAAAAATTAAATGGAAAGGGGGGTCGTGTGACACCTCATATATACCTTGATATATACACTTTTTGAAAAAATTCGTCGTTCAATTCAAAAGATGCTTTTTTGACATTTTTGTCATTTATTCCCAACCCAAACTTTATGTCAAGAATATTTCCAGCATCTTTTGAATTGAATTTGACGATTTTTTTGTAAAAGTGTATGTATCAATGTAGTAATTAAGAGTTCCTGTTTTTAGGGGTTAGTACACTTGACATAAGGAAGCAGATCACAAAGTTTTACGACTGTATGTGTGACGCTCCCCGGAAGATTTCCGACGGGCTGAGGAAAATCGTGTTTTCCATATTATCTCGGGCGCCACCCCCCGTATTAACGTGATAGAGGGAATACACTGCCTTTTGGGTAACTTTTACACAGTGGAGAAAGTCCAAGCGTTTGTGATCTCCAAAATTCCGCTCTGAAATGTACTTCTGAACTTTTTGAATAAAACACTGGTGTTGGTAGAGAAATGAAGCCATCAGTCTATTGTCCCAAAATATGTACATCTGACTGGTTCCAAATCAGCAATTAAGTAAAATAAATTGGAGAAAACAGAAAAAACTCTTCGGGTGGCGTTTTAAAGTAACAACAGTGATAAGTAACCCAAATTAACACCAGTTAATAACCAGAAAATGAGTGTGAAGAAGCGGCGTATGTACTAAGTTTCAAACGACGGGTTTAAACAAAAAAAAACAGCGGAAATGAAAAAGGAAATTTGTCCGACGGCGTAGAGAATAACTGATGATGGAAAAATCGACGCGACGGGGACAGTTTACGGACACAGGTCTCCCCGAACACAGGCTCATGTGGTTCTCTGCGGGAAATCAATAATTTGCCCGAATAAATGCTCATATGGCGCAAAGTGCTCATGTGGTGCGTTTGCTCAGATGTGGACGGGGCTTAAAAGAAAATTTGCTCAGACGGGCCTGTCTGATTCACGAGGAACATGAATAAAAACGTTACGAGTAACTAGTAACTCCAGGGGCCGAATTCCGTGTACCTGTGGAATTGTAGCAACACGTCGCTTTCCCATCATTTCACACAGAGAGCGACGTGTCGCTATGGAATTCCACAGTACACGGAATCCCGCCCCACGAATCTATAGTAAACGTCCAACAACTTTCGATCTACGTCATCGTTGCCACCAAACTCGTTGTAAGGAAGTTTGCTGGTGGCCAAATTTGGTCACAAGCAAATCACATAATAACTCGCTTGGTGACAATTATGACGTGAATCGAAAGTTGTTTGGCATTTGCTGTGGCTAACACGCGTCTACTGAGTTTAGATAGTTTGACTGATTGGTATAAAATCAGCATTCACTGTTTCGAGCAGTAATGGAGCAACAAATTATTAATTTTTACACGGCGAACATTATTTCAGAGAAAATACGGGGTCTTTCGATGGATAATTAAGCGAGTTACGGAAAAAGATCAACCGCTCGATCATTGACGGGAAAATGAATCAGAAAATTCTGTTACTTTCATACATGTTAATTTTTAAAAAATACCACGTTGTACTGGAGATTAACAGATTCATTTCCCAAATAAAATAAAGAGAACATTTCCCTTGATGACATAAAATGAAGATGATGATAACAGTTAATGCAGAACGAGAGGGTGTGTGTAGCGTTAAGTTTTACAGAAAATTAAATCAAAACCAGTAATATGCCTAGTAAGCCAATAGTTTAATTACGAGCGGTTGATTAGCAGATCCGGTTAAATGAAAAGAGAACCGTTAAGCGTATAAAAGAATGGAAAACATCGCAGAAGCAAAATGTAAAGCGTAAGTGTAGTTTTGCAAAGCAGTTATAATTTCAGAAGCACCATTACAAGGCATATTCCGGACTTTCCCAAGAATTTAAAGACAAGATTTTAATGAGAAAGCGCGGTTATTCTCAATAAGAGTGTGTTACTTCACGAATTATTACGGTAAAAGTAAGTTACCCCAAACAAAGACGAAAAAACACCCTCCACAGAGAAGCTTCGGCTGAAAGCGAATGATTCCATCTGAAGGACAAAACACCTCCATAAAAAGGAGGTGAAAGATGAAGAACAAAAGCGTAGTCACTTTCACCGAGAGAATACTGCCCCTTATTGGAAGAATCCGTAATAAGAACAGCACGCTTTGGCGAAATTGAGTTAAGGAAACAGGAGAACCCTCCACCTTGTAAGAAAATGAAACGCGGTGAACTGGGGAAAATCAGAAAGTAAAGTAGTGCGTGCTAATACCCTATCTTGGTAACAATAAAAGCCGTAGTTCGGATGATATGGGTAGATCCAGAAAAATGCTGTGTCGGGTAATGAGCGTCTGCTACTCTGAGACGTAGGTATCCGACGAATCCCGGAGGACGAGATTTATCCGTCGCAGGACACCTCTGTTTCTCCCGGTTCATTACCAAAAGTGGAAAAAATGTGTTATGGTTCCCCACTACGACGCAGTGATAGACTAATCAATAAAACTCTCTATCTGGTCAGATAATCAATAATTAACGGGGTGGTTTAAAATATTTTGAGTTGAGAAAAGTTATGCTCGGTACTTCAAATATTTTAAAAAGGAAAAAGAACTAGACATTTCGGCTAAAAAATCAAGTAACTCCGTTACACTATCACTTGTGAATATTATAGCAATAATAGTGGCGGAAAAGGATTGAAAACATTTTTCATCACTTGAATGTGTGACATCATATTAAAGGTTGATTTGAGATCGTGCTGCAATTTTAACACTCGTGAAAATCATCATAACATGGAGGTTAAAACAGGGGACTGACACTAGGTCGCCCTCGGACTGTGATCCTTTGTATAAATACTCCGCCGGTATTTCTTTATTTTCATTTGATTACAGATATGGAGATGATGCTCTTCAGATGGCATGCCTCAAAGGCGCCATCCGAATCTTTGAACATCTCATCACTACCATAAACTATGGAGCTGAAAAACTAGCCAATGCTCAAGAATTAATGGGAGCTACTTTTCTGGATGAACATAATAATATAAGTGAATGTTTGCGTTACTGGAAACAAGCATTGAAGATTAGGCATGACCATAGACTACATCCAAAGATGCCGATAATGCCACCACAAGAAGGATATCGTAACCAGAAAGAATTTGAAACTGAAGAAGAACTGATGACAATGTCGACGGATTTGGATAAAATCAGGGTGCAAAGTTTGTTGATTGCAGAGAGGATTCTTGGCACGCATCATAAGGATACTATTTTCAGGTTAAGATTTTGACACAATTTTTATTCTTGGGACCCGGTTGATACTGGTTCTCATTTTCAGACTCATGTATAGAGGCGCTTCATACGCAGATGTGATGCGTTACCCACGATGCATCGAATTATGGCGAAGAGCATTGCAAATAAGAATAGAGAAAGACACTGTTCTCTATACCGACACTTGTTTCACTGCTCAAGCTTTGGTGAAACTAATGATAGATTTCAACCTCAAATCCATCCAGAATAACTTGAATAACTGTGACCAGAGATTTAATGATATAGTTGGGACATTTAAATTGCTTACCAACAATATTATGGAGATGCGGAAGTTATTGATGATACGTCCTCAGTACAAGAGACAATTGGAGTTCTTTGAAAAAATTATCAGGTTAGTATATTTGGTTTTATCATGAAGGGTGTTTTGAAAATCACCTCAAAGTCACATAATAAGGGTTATACGGGATATATCTCAAGATAATACTAAATAAACATGCACAAAATAGTCGTTATAACTAACCGTGCTCTCTCACACATTTGTTCTAGATGTGTCACCCACTTAATCTACCTAATGCTCGAAACTGCTAAAACCCAAGAAAACACAGATCTAGTGATCGACCTAGTAAGAGATCTTATAAGTAATAACGTGAAGTGTCTAGTAACTGGGGATACGATCTTCCATTTATGTGTATCCAGCTTGAACACTATCAGATCCAGTTACTTCTTGGACGAGGAACCAATAATGATTTTCCCAACAATCAGCGTAATCCAACTACTGCTAGGTTGTGGCGCCAACGTCAATGCAAGAAACAAAAAAGGACTCACGCCGTTGCATGCTGCAGTTATGCCACATAACTACTCAACTGCTCTTGTCAAACTATTATTAGATCATGGAGCTCATTTAGATCTGCCAGATGGTCGAGATTTTACGCCAATGCATACAATGGCTGAACTAATAAAGCACAGGTACAATATTGGAGATATTTCTCTGATGAATTATACAACGTTGAAGTGTCTTTGTGCAAGCAGCATAGTTAAGTCTAGTATTCCGTATGAAGGTCAAATTCCGAAAACATTGGAGAATTTCGTGAAATTGCACGGCAATAACTGGGAGTAAGCTGATCGATTTCTTGCCATAATACACGGCGAGTCTGTTGGAACTCCCGTAATATCAAGAAGATCGGATTTATTGTTATTTGGATAATGGTATTACCAAATAAATGAAATGTGTGGCTTCAATTGCCGTTGTTTGGAGAATGTTTCAAGTGTGTATCAGGACAACTTCTTGTACTGACTAGGTGAAAATCATAGATTTATTCATCAAGTTCAATTTAAAATGACAAGCTAGGTAGTCCAGTAATTGACGGTTTTTCGACAAGATTATACTTGAAATTTGGACAGTGAGATGCCGATGTGCGCAAACACCCTGAGCGTAGTTACCACCCCATCCAGGGGTAGAGTTTTTTTTTATTCAAAATAACCTCAGGAATCGTTCTAAATAGAAAATTTCCCGTAGAGTATTTTCGAGAAATCAATACTTTTTGAGTTACTCGTGAGAAAACATGTGTTTTTTAACAGTTTCACGAATAAATCAAGGACTTTACATTTTATGGAAAAAAAAACCTACAGAGAAAAAATGTAGTTTATACTATTATTATTATTTTATTATAAAATAACAAAGAGACCCGTTTTTTATTTGTTTCTGTAGACTGTGAGACATTAGACCCAATTCAAAGAGAGTTATAGTTTCTCCAAGCTTTGTCCATCACAAGAAACATTCGAAACAACACTTTGAATAACGGACCAGCGGAATATTTGACTGAGAAACATAGATTTGCGTTACAGCATTTCTAGAACTCTCTTCAGTCTCTACACATGCTCACTTCAAAATAGATCTGGAACTATTCGGAGCTGCTATAACTTGGAACCAAAACAAAGCTATTATCTCCTGATTATCTTGTACTTGACACAGATCTTCACAATGCTTTTTACTACAAAGTTTTTCGTAGCAACGGTCTAATCGAGCTTCAGTCAATTTTCTAGACAAAATTACGGGTTGCTCCAAGTTCGACTTTCATCAGAAAAAGCAATTCTTTGTGAGCATATTATGGTCTAAAGAAAGTGAGGAAACGTTGATGCATCGTTTATGTAAGGTTTACATTGAATTTCACTTCGAAGTGGAACTGTCAAATTTCCGTTTGGCAAACGGTAATCATACAGGGTGTCCCGAAATCAGACGTCAATATTTCAACCACGTAGTCTACATCCCAAAATAGAAATAGAACTTCCTATAGACTAGTATCCACACTCTTCGTTTTCAAGATACAGGGTGTTATAGGTGAAGACCTGATGAAGGTATTTCATAAATATTTCGAAACCTCCAAAGATAATTGTATGAAATTTTGTACAGTTACCAATCTTTTTACGTTATGATACCTAATGGACGGAAACTTAGTTTTGTATCACCTTCATGGCTAGGGAATACATGGACGGGCTTAGCAAAAATGTGTCCTAAATTTTTTGGTTGTTGATTTTTAGTAGTTCTGCCTGCACAATTTCAAAACCTAGAGTTTTTGACATAGGTACTAAAGGTACTCTTTTCCTACCTCGTTGGGACGCACCGCTTTCGAGAAAAATGCATTTGAAATTCATATTACGGACTAAATTGCCTATACCAAAACTCTCAGCGAAAGCTGGGGTAATAACCTATCCAGATGCACACGACATTTTTACCTAAGTGTGTAAAGAGATTTTCAAATGCGTTATTCTCGAAAATGGTGCGTCTCAGCGAGTTACAACAAGAAAATGGTAGGCAAAACTACCAAAAATCAACAATCCAAAAATTGAGGCCTATTTTTGTCAAAGCCGTCCCTATACAGGGTTAGGAGAAATTACCAGAACAGTCGATTTTTTCATAAGATACATGAGTTAGAAAAAAATGTCTTATATAAAAGTTCTGAGGCTTTCAAAAATCTATATAATATCTATAATAAACTGGAATATACAGGGTCGGGCATAAAGTTGTCGCAGACCATAGTTGCAATTTTTTTAATGGAACCCCCTGTTTATTAGTCGATATTTCATTCTTCATTCATTTTTGAGTAAAAATTTTGGTGAACATAATGTTGCTAAATTCAGCCGTTTTCGAGTTATCGCGTTTCATAGATGACATTTCTACATCTTAGACATGCTATAAAACCCAAAACGGTTTGAGATAGAAAAAAACGGTGTGAACTTTCTAGTCTTAACTTTTCAAGAGCTATCCAAGGACATTGAATTAATCCTTAACAAAAAATGGAAAATATGTCCAAAAAAATTGACAGTTGACAGTACCTTCTATTTTAATAAATGAATAGCTCTCGAAAAGTTGAGATGAGAAACTGCAGAACATTTTTATCTAGCTTGTACCGTTTGAGTTTTATAGTATGTCAGAGATGCAAATATGTCGTTTTTAAATCGAGATATCTCAAAAACTCTTGAATTTAAGAAAAATATGTGGATCACAAGTTTTGCTAAAAATTGGAAGAAGAGTTTGAATATCCAATAATATACAGGGGGTTCCATTTAAAAGAATGCAACTTTGGTCTGTCACAACTTTATGTCCAACCCTGTATAATCCAATTTATAACATACATGTGGATTTTGAAAAGCTCAACAACTTTTACATGGGACATTTTTTTCTAACTCGTGTATCTTCTGAATAATTTGACCGTTTTGGTAATTCTTCCTAACCCTGTACAGGGTGTCCCAACGATAGAGTAAAGTAGGTTTTATCATATAGGATATGAAAAATATCAATATCAATATGCGTCAAAGGTTAGGGGTGTAAATAGCGCACATTCTGAAAATGTTTGGAAACATACAGGGTGCGTCACAAAAGTATGGCACGAAAAAGTATGATTTTTTTAAATGGAACCCCCTGTATATTAATTTATATTTCAATTCTTTCTTCAATTTGGAACAAAAATTGTGATACAACTAATGTTCCTAAATTCAACCGTTATCGAGATATCGCGTTTTAAAAATGGCATTTTTGCAACTTTGACGTGCTATAAAACTCAAACTATTCAAGAGAAAAATGGATTGCACATTCCTATCTTAACTTTTCAAGAGCTATTCAAGGAGATTAAATCCATTATTGTGAAAAAATATCAAAATGTGCCGAAAAAAGTTGACAGTTGACGTAACCTTCTATCCAAATGACAGAAGAGCTCTTGAAAAGTTAAGATAGGAAAGTGCAAACCATTTTCCTCTAACTTGAATAGTTTGAGTTTTATAGCTTGTCAAAGTTGCAAAGATGCCATTTTTAAAACGCGATATCTCGATAACGGTTGAATTTAGGAACATTAGTTGTATTACAATTTTTGTTCCAAATTGAAGAATGAATTGAAATATCAATTAATATACAGGGGGTTCCATTTAAAAAAATCATACTTTTTCGTGCCATACTTTTGTGACGCACCCTGTATGTTTCCAAATATTTTCAGAATGTGCGCTATTTACACCCCTAACGTGTGACGCAAATTGATATTGATATTTTTCATATCCTATATGATAAAACCTACTTTACTCTATCGTTGGGACACCCTGTATATCCCACTCATAAAGGGTATACAATACTGAGTTTTCGTTCATTAGATAGAGTGTGAGAAGTTTTATTCAATTATCTTAACAGGTTTCGTAAATATCCACAAAAACCGTCATCAGGTCTTCCTTTAACCATTAACACCCTGTATCTTGAAAACGAGGTTTTTGTGAATACTGGTTTATATGAAGTTTTATTTCTATTTTGAGGCGTGTAATACATGGTTAAAATATTGGCGGAAATCTGCTACATCCACTTCGAAGTGAAATTCAATGTAAACAAGCAGAGCCGTCTATATTGTAATACAAGCCCTGAAGTAATTGTTTTGGCAACGCCGCGTGTGGTCCCGATTGAGGTTAGGTTCACTTCTAGTTCCAACTATAACACCATAGACAGCTCTGCAAACATTCAACATTGAACATTTTTCGTATCCCGTGACCGTAATATACCTTAATTTTCAAAGAAAGCCCCTTCAATAATGCAAAATTTTGACCACCGGTGACGTTAGATGCGACGTTGCAATTGTTACTTCATGGCTTGTATTTCAATATAGGCGGCTCTGAAACCAGGCATGAAGCGTCTTACCCATAATAATACCATTCAGTAACAACTGTGTTCAAAAAAATTACATTATTGACACACTGACTTATAATAATTAAGGTCCGTATTCTCCGATTCTACAGATAAACGCATTCCACTAAAGGCGTTCAAATATAGTTGAACGTCCTCGACTTTTTCTTGGTATGCACCGTGCTAATTTTCGCAACGTTTAGTTAAACCTAGAGAAAGGTCGGCAACGTCGAAAATCTGGGGGTATTCAAGTTGATTGAAGACCATATGATGTTGACAGTTTACATTAATGCCTGGTTTACATTCAATTGCACTTCAAAGTGCAAGTGATATATTTCTTCTTGCCAAAGGAAAATCATAAGCTAGCATCTACATTGTTTTGGCGTGAGCGTGACTTAGACATATACTTATTAATAATACGTATATGGACTTAGAACACATATTCGATACACACAACATGTTGGTACCATATGATTCCCGTTTGGCTAGCGGAAATCTGTCACTTTCTCTTCGAGGTGAAATTGAATATAAGCTTTACATAATGCATGGTATATTTGAAATAATTTGAAAATTTGTTGATAAATAATTATTGTTTTAATATATGGACGGAATTATGCTTGATCTTGATGCAGAAAGGAACAAAACGAAAAATCACCAGAAATGAGATTTTTATTCATCAGGATGATTAAAAAATATCCATATTTGATAATGATCATGCAGAAGTGAACTACACAAAAATCTCAAAAGAATTCATATGGTTGAAGATTATTTTCTTATTATTATATTGAATTATTTTCGCCATATAAAGTTTAAACCCATAGTTTTTCCAAGTTTAATATTTGTGTCTGCGTCAATTTCCGTAAGTGTTTATTTAGGTACACATAGACTTATTTTTTTTTATGATACGCGATTATGGCTTGATTTTTCTTTTCCCCTCAGCACCACTTATAGAACCAATAATTTCAGTGCTATTGATAAAATGATAATACGGGAAAAGGACAGGAAGCTAATTGATTTAAATTAAAATCACGTGCATGGTGAATTATTATTTTACGGACATCCCAAAACGTGATATCATTTGAATGAAACCATTTTGTACTTTGATTATTTCATCAATTATTGCAAATGGCATTTTGATTTATCTTGAAACCACACTATGGCATTGCTGACTTTGTAGATAACACAAAAAAAAATGAAATCTTTTTTAATGTAAATCCATGCAAACACTATTATTATGTCGAAAATATCGGCTTCAAGAAGTAATTCGTCTTCAGACTCCTCCTAGTAAAAAATAAAATAAACACACTCACAGTGGGATGAAAAACAATTAGAAATCTTGTAGTTGAACGCCGTCAAATCTTAAACGAGCTTAAGTACGAACAGATAATACGGGCCTAACGCCTATACCTTTAGCATTGAATGTTTTGACTCAAACACAAGTGAACGGAGAGGCCTTCTGGCTTCTGGTTTTGTTCACTTATCGGTGAAATGATAATATACTCATT
>OY293305.1:67580124-67665259 GCA_958502075.1 Orchestes rusci
AAAACCTGTAGAGCCAAACTCAAAATCTAAAAAATGTATTTAAAGATGAAGACATAGTATTTGCCAACAAACAAACCAAAACAATTTCACTCTTATACTCTCAACCTAAAACTAAACTAAACTTTCAAGAAAATACTTGTGTAATATACAAGATTCCATGCGGCAGTTGTACACTGTCGTATATAGGTCATACGTCACGTTCAATTAAAGGCAGAATTACATCTCACAAGTCTGATTGTGCCAGGGAAGTGTCATCTTGTGCATTGGCGGAACATCATTTAACACTCAACCACCAAATTAACTGGGATGGTGCTGAGATCGTAGATAAAGCAAAGTCCTACTACATGAGGACATTTTTAGAAATGTGTCACATTTACCTCGAACAACCCCTCACCCTAAACAAAAAGAGTGACACACAAGGCCTCAGCACTATCTACAGTTATTTATTAAAACTCAGCAAAGACAACCTTAAAACTCTGATGGACCGTCCTGCCCCAGACGAGTAGTGTTTGTGCCCTGGGTACTATGTAAAAATATTAAAATAAAAATAACTTCAAAATAAAATCTCTACATTTGTTCTCAACTTTTAATAGTGTAAAATAAAATAGATCAATACCACTCAACCCCATGTCACCATATATAAAATTTAAAATTGTATTCACTTTTCGGTACCAAATAATGTTTTTCAATCTTAGAGCAGTTTATAAATCATTGTACATGCGTAATTGCCCGCTTTCCGATATGATCCATTCATAACATGAATAATCTCTGTCTATCTCAGTCACCTACACAGGAACAGGTCGGAACCACACATCCAATTAATGAGAACGTATGTCATACACCAACTTGCAAACTAACGCGTTACCAAAAAAACTGTTTCCGCCTGCGTACTTCTCTGAATTGGGTAGCTGGTACCGATCCTTTGTCCTTTTTACACACAACCACGGGCAATGAAGCATCTTTGAGTGAGATTTGCTCCTGCAAATTCTTACGGTTTTTCCGAGATGTGGAGTTTGTCTTCCAGTTCATTTATATAACCCACGTGTGGTGAGTTTCATTCTAAATAATATTCTTTTAGTAGTACTAATTTAAGTAATTTTTGTAGTAATAGTCCTGAAGAAGAGACCAAATAAATCTCGAAAGCTTGACATAACCTCAAAGGGTTTTTCTTTTACCTCATGGCCACTTCGTAAAGAAGAATCTACAAGACTGCATCCCCACTAACCTCTAGTTCTTTCTTAACTAGCCAGTCGTGCTACCCTTCTGCTTATATATATTATATTTGATAGGAGACTCTGGCTACCCCGAAGAACCATGGCTTCATGTTCCTTTTCTTAATGCTCCAGAAGGCTCAGCAGAAGCGGAGTTCTCTTCACAACTGAAAATTAGCAGAAGCAGTGTGGAAAGAACTATAGGACACTTGAAGAGCCGGTTTCAATGCCTTCATGTTCATCGTGGCCTCATGTACTCCCCGGAAAAAGCAGCACGAATTGTGAATGCTAGTGTAGTGTTGCACAATAAGTGTTTAGATGCTAGGATGCCACAATTCGGAATTATTGCAGAAGACAGAATACCCCAGGACAATGTCATTAGGCCGCCTCGAGGAGGTCGGCAGCGTGACAGGCTCTTACGAGAGGGTGAACTAGTTAGGCAGACGTTGGTAAACAGGTTACGTCAAGCAGCAGCCAACTGAATTGTGAATGTAGACAAATATAAACAAGAAGTTTATAAATTAGTATCTGCTAATGTTATCTACAATAGTTAATAAATATTTTGATTATTTCAATTTTATAATAAAGAATTTTTAACTGTATTATTTCGTACAATAAAAACAATTTGAATCACAACTCAAGTTTTATTCATAATAACTAACAGCATAATAATATGGTGAACGCCAAACAAGTTTGAATCTACATCATCGATGCCATCAAGCGCGTTGTTATGTGAATTGCCGATGACAAAGTGTGGACACCAGCAAACTACATAACAACGAGCTTGGTGGCATCGATAAGGTAGATCAAAAGTTTTTTGGCGGTTACTGTATACTTTTTTTTATTTTGAAAACAGATAATCAAACTATTCTTTGGAAAATCTTTCTCTGTATTCTTTTCACTCTTTTTTTTGACTTGTTCCTTTGGTCAACTCAAGCCACATTTTCATTGCATCTTGTACACTGAAAAAAAAATCAAACTGTGTTACTAATCGTCATTGTTTAAGACACCACATTTATAGCTTTATGTAACGATGACATAGATCAGAAGTTTTTTTGATCCTAATATTATGTATTTTCTTATTATACTCACATTATCATCGTATTTGTAATTGAAGTAGCTGCTTGACCTACAGCAGCTACCTGTCTCTCTTGAATGGCTAGAGATTCTCGTTGGATTGCCACCATTTCTTCCTTGAGTTCATTATTTCTTTTTAGTAATTGGTTTTGCTCTTCTGATAATTTTATGAGCTTGTCTGTAACCTCTGGTGAGCTTGGGGATTCTGAAATCATGATCCAATAAGAGTGTCACTGCCAATTTCCAGGTTATAACATCTACCAAACTAGTGGAATTGATACTGCAACTCATCAAGAATGTGATTACATATGTAAATATAATACAATAGAACAATAATCATTTACTTGGACGAGTGTGTTTCCTTCTATTTTCTTGAGGCAAAGATGGAGTTGTTGGAATTATTGAGGACTGTTGTGGTGGTAAGTCGGATGGTTCTGGAGGTTTGCTGGGATCACAGAGGAAAATGTGGATGTTTTCTTTAACCTCCTCGCAAACCATGTTATCCATGTCAGATATTTTCACAAATCCCTATTAAAATAAATGATAAAGTGATATAAAATGAAGAATGGTACATACCTCTATGGGATCTGGCACTGTTTGCAAACCTTCAGCAACAATCTGCCGAAGGAAAGCCATCAGCTCCTCTTCAAATGTGGTCAATGAAATTTTAGTGGGAGGACCACCACCTGTCCCATTTAAGCTCCTTTTGATTTTTGCCGCCTTTGACTTTACATCTGACCTCCAATCTTGCCAGGACTAGAAAACAAAATTCCTGTGGGTCTACCACTCATTCAACGTACTAAATACAATTCCATTGTTATGTTGGATTAGTAGACCTTATTCTGTATTTATTTTTTGTAGACCGCGAATCGCTCGGTTCAGTACACTATCGAACGGCATAGTAGTCGAAATTTCGGTTCGGTTGCGTATGTTGCAATTCAGTATCGCTTTTCGGAAACCATTTCGTTCGGTTCGGTAGGAATCGAAAAGCGACCGGGAAAATTGAAAACACCATGCGATGTGGCTGGATCCAACCAATCAGAGTGCGTGTTTGTGTTTGATGATTATTTTTGGTTGACTGTTTGTGGTTAGTTGTCAATGTCTTGATAATTTAATTTATTATCTTTAGTATCTGAAGTTCAAAACCAACTATCTCAGAGGAAAATTGAACTTAAATAGGAAATGGTGGAAATCCAACGCCAATTTCTAGCTATTCAAGAGAAACATGCAGCTGCTATAAGTGAAGCTGCAATAAGCATAACAGATACCATGATGTAAGTATAACAAAGAAATACATAATATTAGGATTACCTTCTAATAAAGATTTGATTGATTGGTTCAATCTCTGTATCTCGAGAAAAAACTTGTGATCTGAGTCGTCGTTACATGAAACTATCAATATATAGTGTCTAAAAGAAGGATCATAGGTACGAATGATCCTTCTTTTAGACACTATATATCAAATCAAATCAAATCAAAATAAGCTTTATTGTCCAAGTACAACATACTAACATGCGAGACTGGTTGAAAAATATTCATCCACGCTGTAGAAAGCATGATTCAGAAGTAGGGACTTGACTTTTTTTCTAAATACCCTTGCTACTCGGATTCTTCTCAGTTCAATGGGCAGTTGATTGAAAATCTTCTTGCTATCATAAAATATCGAGGACTTGAGAAAAGACGATGTCGGGATAGAGAGATTTATGAGGTGGGAGCTGCGTGTTCTTTTATTGGAGGCTGAATGGATTGTATGAGCGTACTTCTTGTGCATCAAGCACGATGTTTCCAATATGAAGAGACCGGGAAGTGTGAGGATGCTTTGCCTTTTAGAGTATGGCTTACAGGACGTTCTTTGGTTCAAGCCATAAAGAAACCTGATCGCTCTCTTTTGTATTTTAAAAATACTGTTGAACAGTCCCACGGAGCATGAGCCCCAAAAGCAAATTCCATATCTCATCCTAGACTCCACGAGACAGAAATACACATTCCTGGCTATCGATGCACCCAGTTCTCTCCTCACCAAACGAACCGCATAACATCCCCGAGACAGCTCACTGCAAAGACCCAAGACATGAGACTCGAACTTCAACCTGTTGTCAATGAGCAATCCAAGAAATTTAATTTCTGTTGTGTTCTTCACCTCTTGTCCCTCAATTGAGATACTATTGATGGTGTTGGATCTGAAGTGCATGACATTAGTCTTGGATACATTGAATGAGAGGCAGTTTGAGTCACACCAACCCTTAACAGCAGCAAGGTCGTGGTCAACCATAACCCTCAGGGTGCTCGGATCTTCATGATGCCACAACAGAGTTGTGTCGTCGGCAAATGATGTACATTGACCATGCCTGACAACTGTATGGAGATCATTTACGTATATCAGAAACAAAAGGGGGCCAAGAACGGATCCTTGTGGAATGCCAGCCAAGATTCTTTCCTATCCCGAGACCGTTTCCTGAAACGTGACCCTCTGAGTTCTGTGTGGGAGGTAAGACCTCAACCAATGGTGGAATGTGCCTCTGAATCCATAAACTTCAAGCTTCCGAAGCAAGATGTCATGATTGACGCAATCAAAGGCTTTTGTTAAGTCACAGAAAACTGCTGAAGCTGCCTCACCCAAGTTGTGAGAGCAATAGAGTTCCTCCAATGTGTGAAAAATTGCATCGTCAGTGCTGATCCCAGATTGAAATCCAAACTGTTTAGGAGTCAGTATTTTAAGGGCACTGAGGAAGCTTACCATTCTAGTTTTTACTGCCTTTTCAATAATTTTGCTCAAAGTTGGCAGAAGAGAGATTGGCCTGAAATTTGAAGGACAATCCATATCTCCAGACTTGAAAAGTGGAACTATGGAAGCCATCTTAAAAGAAGCAGGAAAACATCCTGTTCCAATGGAGGCATAATAGCATCACAGAGCGCAATCAACATGGTCTCCGAGAAGTTCCGAAAAACATCAATAGAGATTTCGTCATGGCCCGAGCTTCTATTCCTTATCTCCGCTATAATTGTTATCAATTCACACACGTCCACAGGAACAAAATAGAAAGTTTCGGAAACATGGGTATCTCTTAGGAATGATAGTGGGTCAATCGCTTGATCAAGGCTTTTGGAAATTTGCTCAGCAATAGAGCAGTAGTAGGCGTTAAACTCCTCAGGACCCAGATTTGATGTTGGTTGCTTTTCAGTTTACAAGATGCAATGAAGATGTGGCTAGAGCAAAAATAATCTTTTCTTTGGATTTTTGATCAAGTTGATCAAAGGCCAAGCCATATAAAATTGTGAAAATAATTCCAAGAAAGTTTTGAGAGTGATTTTTTTATGTATAGTTTTAAGATTATAGTTTATTATTTGATTTCAAAATAATAATAATATACGTTGATAGTTATTATAAATAAAACTTGAGTTGTGCTTGGAATTGTTTTCATTCTACGGAAGAGTAAAGTGAAAAATGCCTTATTATAAAAATGAAATGATCAAAATATCAAATTTATCGACTGCCTTATTGAAGATAACATTAGCAGACAATAATTATCATTAACTTCTTGTTTATATACGTGTACATACTTACAATAACAATTCAATTGCCTCTGTCTACAAACCTCTGCCCAACTACTTAAGCCTCTCGTAAGAGCCTGTCACGCTGCCGACCTTCACGAGGGAGTCTAATGACATTGTCGAAACCCACAATACTCTCGGAAAGCGAATCGAAGTTTCGACTGAGTTACCGATCGGTGTGACGCTACGGAATTGCTTTCACGATATCAAACCAAAAATGACGTCACAAGCCTAGTTTACACCGACAACTTGGTCCGTGGACCTAGTACTAAATTCGAACTATATCAGAACCAAATATTTGGTTCGAAGGGTGTGAACAGTTGCGAACTAAGCTGGTCCGCTCTTGGTTCGGTACTTGAAAGCAGGTGTACCGAACTAAATTTGGTTCGTTCTGGATCAAAATTATGAGGTTATGTGGATTGTTATTATTGTGAATTATGTTGGTTCTGAGTTTCTCAAGGCAATCTGAGCGTACTCACTTATGTTTTTTTTTATTACGAATTGTGTTGATAAATAATTTCGACTTGTTTTTGACGTTTGACGAATTGCGCGCGTACTCATTTAGTTCACGCGTTGCATGGCGGTGTAAACGGACGAGAAGCAAGCATTGGTCCTACCGTACTATCCCCACCCACTTGGACCTATCGGACCGAACTAAACGAGTTATCGGTGTAAACTAGGCTACTATCAAATAAATCCTACCAAATCGAACGGTTCGGGAGTTACAGAATAAGGCGCACATAATAAGTGCATTCTTTTTAAAATCCAATCACCCCTGAGCTTGTCGCACTTGGGCAACTCCGAGCTGCTCTAAATAGAACGCGTTGTTTTGCGGATAGATGCGAGTCACGCGTAACATATCCCAACTAAATTTATCTTTTGTTGATACATTTTGTTTTTCAAGAATCTCATTGGAAAATCTATTTTTAATAATTTGCCCACAAAACCTCAACCAAAAGTGAAAAATTATTCTTGAATCACCAAACCACAGCTACATGCAGCATACATTCATACATAAACATAGAACATAACCTGAAAGGGCTTAACGCACCCCTCACAAATTTAGTGCATCAGGGGCAAGGGGGGAGTCACTCGTGGGCGACAAACACATTTTAAACACAAAACATTCCCCCTTAAGGTTGATTTATAAACTTGCCTTCCGCCGTTACGGTTGACGTTGGCCGGTGACGCTAACGTTGCCGTCGCCCAATGCATTTATAAACTTTTATACCGTCGATTGTCGTCGAAGATTTTCAAATTTGTTGTTTACTTACTTTGAAGTTAATTTGTTTTAGTTCAGTGAGATTTGGTGACTGACTCGAGTATATATTGGTACAGATCTTAATTTCATGATATAAAAACATGAATTATGGGAACAAAAACCTATTGAGCCATTTTCCTATGGCTTCAGCAACGAACGGCGGACGGCAAAAGATGGAGATGAACGATCTCTAGCGGTGCGCCAACGGCAGACGGCATGATATAAATGTATGCAGGTGCGTCCATATGTCTATCTCGAACGTCAGCGTTAGCGGTAACGGCGAACACTTGCGTCTACGGACAGCGCGGAAACTAATAAGCACGACCAATAGCGATAATTCAGACAGTTCTCTCTCTCTTTACAGTGATTCAAATGTTCGCGCCAGACTTATACATAAAGAGTAATACATTACTTTATCTTCGCAAAAAGTGATCCTATTGTCTATTTCTACTATAATTTACTTTTATAATGATTACTTCCTTGAATTTATTATGATAATGTATTCTATTCCTGACAGTTGTTGAAGGTGATGCCAAAGTATGATATGCGTTGCGAACTGGTTCCGGTTTTAGTTTTCTTGTGGATAATTTTCATAAGGGTGTCAATTATTTAATTCATTCACATGTAGGATGTAGGTATTTAATAAAAATACCCATCTGCCTACTTTATAAAACGCAATAATTATGACTTGGACTTGATATTTATGTTTTTGGATTAGTTTGGGTATTGGCGTTGGTCGTAAATACAGTGACTATATGCATAATTATAGCACACAAATATAATATATTATTATTGACAATACATAATTTCCAATTTATTTAAAAAATGACAAATGTCATTGATTTTCTTAAATAAGATTTAAAGATTTCTCAGTAACAAAACAATAATAAGGAACTGAGGAGTGAAAAATTGACAGCATTCACTTTCAACATCAAAGTACACAGAGCCTCCTCAAAATATATTTCAAAAATATTGTTCGATACCCAATCTGGGATGTGCATCAGAGTTTTTCTTGTAAGAAAAGTTTTTTCCACATTCACATTTTGGAATCATACGATTTCACTGATCATTTCAATGGAGCTAGTTGCTCAAGTGCATTGCTGTGATATCTTTTAGGCCCATATTCTCCGTTCATACTTAAACTCGTTCAAGGTTTGACGGCGTTTAAATACCAGATTTTGCATACGAAATATTTTATTTAAACACCGTCAAATCTTGAACGCGTTCAAGTATGAACGGAGAATACGGGTTTCAATGTGAGATCACTATGGCCCGTATTCTCCGTTCGTACTTGAGCTCGTTTAAGAATTGACGGCGTTTAACTACAAGATTTCGTATGCACCGGTGAAATTAGACACGTTCAAGTCGGTTAAACGCATTCAAAGTTAAACGCCCGGTTTGGAACGTTCAAGGATTTAAACGGCTTCAATTGCGGTGGAAGATGCGAGCGTCTTGAAAAAATATATCATGACATAATAAACTAATACCACCGAACATATTATTTATTATACATATATAATGGATATTCGGTGCTGATACCTAATTGTTTTTCATCCCACTGTGTGTGTGTTTATTTTATTTTTTACTAGGAGGAGTCTGAAGACGAATTACTTCTTGAAGCCGTGTTTCGACAAAATAATAGTTTTTGCATGGATTTATATAAAAATAAGAAATTCTATAAGCGGGCGGACCATTTCAATAATTCAATGAACGTTATATCATTTTTCAGGAGATTTCATTTTTTTTGTGTTATCTACAACTACAAAGTCAGCAATGCCATAGTGTGGTTTCAAGATAAATCAAAATGCCTTTTGCAATAATTGATGAAATAATTAGAGTACAAAATGGTTTTATTCAAATAATTTCACGTTTTGGGAGGTTCGTTAATCAATAATTCACCAATAATTTTGATTTAAATTAATTAGCTTCCTGTCCTTTTCCCGTATCATCATTTTATCAATAGTACTGAAATTATTGGTTCTATAGGTGGTGCTGAGCTGGAGGACAAGAAAAATCACGCCAAAATCGCGTATCATGAAAAAAAATAATAATTCTATGCGTACCTTAACACTTACGGAAATTGACGCGGACCCAAATATTAAACTTGGAAAAAATTATAGGTTTAAACTTTATATGGCGGAAATAATTATTCAATATAATAATAAGGAAATAATCTTCAATCATATGAATGCCTTTGAGATTTTTGTGTGGATCACTTCTGCATGATCATTATCAAATATGGATATTTTTTAATCATCCTGAATAAAAATCTAATTTCTGGTGATTTTTTATTTCGTTCCTTTCTGCATCAAAATTAAGCATAATTACGTCCATAATATATTAAAACAATTAATAATTATGTATCAAAAAATATTCAAATTATTTCATATACCTATACCATGCATTATTTAAAGTTTATATCCAATTTCACCTCGAAGAGAAAGTGACAGATTTCCGCTAGCCAAACGGGAATCATATGGTACCATCCACATCGAATATGTGTTCAAAGTCACGCTCACGCCAAAAGACTGTAGATGGTAGCATAAGATTCTCGTTTGGCAAGGGGAAATTTATTACTTGCACTTCGAAGTGAAATTTAATGTAAACCAGGCATTAATGTCAACTGTCAACATCATATGGTCTCCAATCAACATGAATACCACCAAAATGTTCCCAAATTTCCGACTTTGCCGACCTTTCTCTAGGTTTAACTAAACGTTGCGAAAATTAGCACGGTGCATACCAAGAAAAAGTCGAGGACGTTTAACTATTTGAACGCGTTTAGTTGAATGCGATTATCTGTAGGATCGGAGAATACGGGCCTATATCTCACATACTGTTTTTGCAGTCACCGCACTCCATTGCACACGAGATTTCACAGAATAACACAGCGTAATTTTTTGATTTGACTTGAAAACTTGCAGTTTTCCACGTTCTAAATCTACATTTTTGAATTTGAACAATTACAAATATCACACCATCAGAACGTCAAACGGAGAAAACCTAGCCTCAAATTTGCTGCTTCGCATTGATTGGTTCGGCTCATTAGTTTCCGTGCTATCCGTAGACACAGTGATGACACTAGTACTAGTAATGACGTGCAACGTCGCAATTTGGACCACCGTTGACGTTGACGGTGGTCGAAATTTTGCAGTGATTGAAGGTGTTTTTTTAGGTGTGTTCGAGTTTCGCTCCGAGCGGAAAATTGTCCATTTAGGCGCGTACTATTTTTGGCGCTCCGAGTATTCAGAGCGAATACTCGAACTCACCTTTTGGAAATTAAGGTATTTTACGATTACGAGTTACGGAAAATGTTCAATAAAACAGTGTAAGAATTACTTATATATTATCGCAACAGGTATGATGTTTATCAAATTATAACATAAGAATTAACATAATACATATCCTAACCTAACAACAGTTTTATGATTTTTTGGGAAAAAATATTGATTCTAAACAATAAAACATCAAAACCGCCAAATAGGTAGATGGTTACAGATTTTGAGATGTGATTTCCTCAGTTTCTGGAGGACAGGAGTTGATAATACCTAACTATTATTAAAACAGAGAAACCAAAAAGCACCATCTCCGTCACGCACCAAAATGTTTCTCCAAAGTCCTAAACGAAACAGCACTCGTTTTCTATGATTTTTCCACATAACATAGAAGCTGGTGCATATGTATGAGGAATTCAGGATAAGGCAATAATTCATCCATTTTCCCTATTTAAATATGTATTTTTTTTTCTTTAGTACCCACCCACTTACCTTAATCTTAAATTTTTAGAACGCAGAAGCCACATTTTTCACTGAGCTTCTTTCTCATTCTCACATTCTCAAAATAAAATTTCAAGTTGAATGAGGGGAATGTTTTGTGGTTGAATGAAAGTTGAAAGCACTAAAAACTGAAAGCAGTTTTGAAACGTTGAACGTTGAATGCCAGCCTGGGAGCCTAGGTTATATTCAATTTCATTTCGAAGTGGAACTGTCAAATTCCCCTTAGCAAACGGGAATCATATGCTACCATCTAACTATGATTCCCGTAGCATATGATTCACGTTCATAACTCACCTAAAGAAAGCACAAGCACCTTCAATCAATGCAAATTTCGATCACCGTTTAACGTCAATGGTGGTCCAAAATTGCGACGTTGCAATTGTTGACTTCATGGCTTGTATTACAATATAGACGGCTCTCTCAGATTAAAGCCCGTATTCTCCGATTCTACAGATAAACGCATTCAACTAAACGCGTTTAAATAGTTAAACGTCCTCGACTTTTTCTTGGTATGCACAGTCCTCCATAGTATGCACCGTGCTAATTTTCGCAACGTTTAGTTAAACCTAGAGAAAAGTCGGCAACGTCGGAAATTTGGGAACATTTTGGTGGTATAGTTGATTGAAGACCATATGATTTTGACAGTTCACATTAATGCCTGGTTTACATTCAATTTCACTTCGAAGTGCAAGTGATAAATTTCCCCTTGCCAAACGAGATTCATATGCTACCATCTTCATTGTTTTGGCGCGAGCGTGACTTTGAACACATATTCGATGTAGATGGTACCATACCCAGCAAACACCTTTGGTCAGCAAGGTACATATTTAATGATGGCATCGTTGGCATCATGATGGCAAATTATTGATGTGCATTATTTGCAAAATAATAACAACTGCAAACATGCATTGTTCGTCAAATGAAGAAAAGGTACTGGCACATTACCCATAAAAAGGCAAATTTCCAATTTTCAATATGCCTGTGAAGCCAAGTTACATTTTCTTTATACAATAGCCAATGCCTTTTGATAGCCTTGCATACAGCAATGTTCCATCACATATTAGCTGGTGATCTACATGTAAAGCTTTTTTATCAATTAATGAGTAAATATGAAACGATACCTTATATTTAATCCATGAATTGTACTTTTAGACTGAAACGATGCCAATATTTTCAGTTTACAATTGACATTTGACAAATGCGCAGACGCAGATCCCGGATCTCGGTATTTGTTCGTTTCAAAGTTCAAAAACATGTGTATTTGTGCAGTGAGTGTGGAACAAAAATAAGTTCGTTTTGAATTGAGACAAATTCATTCACAGTACAGGTGGTTATTCGTGCATTTGATTACGTTCTAAAACTTATTGGGGAAAGAACACAAGAAGCTACATATGCACATGCTACAAAAAAAAGGGTTATGTCCGAACTCATTAGACACGAATGGCTCAGTTTATCAACATTTAAAGGTGTAATCAAAACTGGACAATAGGCAAAACGGAATAAAAAGCCACCCTTTCATATGGTATATGGTTCGACTTATTTGTGGTAAGAATTTTACGTTTTATATCTAACTATTTCTTGGAAATGCATCAACTGATTTTGTACCTATAATCATTTTCTTATACTTGATGAAAGTACTGTACTTATATCAACAATGGTGAATGAAGCATAGGAAGGCGTTTATCAGCTCAACATAGGTACATTGCTAAAATGTGCCACTCAAGCACTCAAACATGAAATCTTCATTTTTTTATTGCAGATTGCAGACTCACTCAAGGCTAATCCACTTCTAGTCAACAATTTCACGTTATCTTTAAGGGCCTTGCATAGGAGGACGCACAAACAGAAAAAGACAATAAATTGCATTTAGTTTTAGATATTGTCCCGGTTATTGTTATCCTAACCTAACCACATTTTTTTTATATCAGAACCAGAACTGAAATATACCAATAAATATAATGCACTGAATTGGTGGTGTTTGTTTATCACTCCTTGACATTTGATGGTGAAGTAGTGATTTGACATCAATTATCCATCATGGCAAAATGCCTTGCGGCCAAATGACGGCCGGCGTGCCAAATTGATACTTCTCAGGTGATAACTGCCTGTACATTGCCAATATGAATTGCAGGCAATGCCGTTACTATAGAGTTACATTGCCGGCATGGCATGTTTGCTGGGTATATGATTCCTGTTTGGCTAGCGGAAATCTATCACTTTCTCTTCGAGGTGAAATGGAATATAAACTTTACAAAATGCATGGTATATTTGAAATAATTGGAATATTTTCTGATAAATAATTATTGTTTTAATATATGGACGTAGAGATATGCAGAAAGGAACGAAACGAAAAATCACCAGAAATGAGATTTTTTTTCACGATGATTAAAAAATATCCATATTTGATAATGATCATGCAGAAGTGAACCACACAAAAATCTCAAAGGCATTCATATGGTTGAAGATTATTTTCTTATTATTATATTGAATTATTTCAGCCATATAAAGTTTAAACCTATAGTTTTTTCCAAGTTTAATATTTGTGTCTGCGTCAATTTCCCTAAGTGTTTAGGTACGCATAGAATTATTTTTTTTATGATACCTACGCGATTTTGGCTTGATTTTTCTTGTCCCCTCTGGACCACCTATAGAACCAATAATTTCAGTGCTATTGATAAAATGATAATACGGGAAAAAGACAGGAAGCTAATTAATTTAAATTAAAATTACGTGGTGAATTATTATTTTACGGACATCCCAAAACGTGATATTATTTGAATAAAACCATTTTGTACTTTAATTATTTCATCAATTATTGCAAATGGCATTTTGATTTATCTTGAAACCACACTATATATGGCATTGCTGACTTTGTAGATAACACAAAAAAAATGAAATCTCCTGAAAATTGACATCACGTTAAAATGGTCCGCCCGCCTATAGTATTCTTTATTTTTATGTAAATCCATGCAAAAACTATTATTAGGTCGAAAATATCGGCTTCAAGTAGTAATTCGTCTTCAGACTCCTCCTCGGACTCCTCCCAGTAAAAAATAAAATAAACACACTCACAGTGGGATGAAAAACAATTAGGTATCAGCACCAAATATCCATTATTTATAATAAACAATATGTTCGGTGGTATTAGTTCATATTATGTCAAGATATATTTTTTCAAGACGCACGTACGCATCTTCCGCCACAATTGAAGCCGCTTAAATCCTTAAACGCTCCAAACCGGGCGTTTAACTTTGAATGCGTTTAACCGACTTGAACGTGTCTAATTTCGCCGGTGCATACGATATCTTGTAGTTAAACGCCGTCAAATCTTAAACGAGCTTAAGTCCGAACGGAGAATACCGGCCTAATATATTAATCTGAGACGGCTCTGCTATAGGCCATTTCAGAAACCTGTCAACATAACGTCAAAATTGACGGCTTATTGGCTTGTACCTTAAACAATACATATATTACAAAAAAATCAGTTAAATTGTTATCAAGACATAAAAAAAAGGGCTAATAATGTGAATATAACTTTCTCTAGCTCTGATAATATGGTCTGCAACTTTGCAACTTCTACAGTGACTACAAAACCCGGCTTTTGAATTTTTGAAAGCATGCATGCATTCAAACTCAAACTTTTATAAGCTTTTAAGTGGCTATGCAGTATTATAACTTGTGGTGAGCACCTAATAACAATTTAACTAGAAGGGTATATGGTGTATGTTGTTCGCAATCGAAATTTTCTGTTTGTATTAAATCAACATTCCTGGGCTTCTAGCTTCTAAGTTGGCGAGATAATCACTCATTTCACAGCATTTCAGGATCAGATTCTCAACAAAACCATATTGCATACTTGGCATTTCGAAAAATGTCTCAGAAAGTGAAGGAAAAAGAGACAATCAGAGGTTAATGTTTGTTTACTGTACAATCAGCTGACTTTTAGGTTATATGTTCTAAAAATCTAAAATGGCCTATTGATATAAGGTCTGTTCGTAGAACAATCACAAATCGATCAGCGCTTCATCGATTGGTCAAAATAATCAGAAATAGTTTGAAAACTGCAAATGCTGAATGCTGATTGGCCCTGTCTGGTTTGTGATTGTTCTACGAACAGACCTATAAAAAGTCAGTAGCCTAGTTTACACCGATAACTCGTTTAGTTCGGTCCGATAGTGCCAGGCTGGTGGGGATAGTACGGTAGGACCAATGCTTGCTTCCTGCCCGTTTACACCGTCTTGCAACGCGTGAACTAAATGTGTACGCCCGCAATTCGTCAAACGTCAAAAACAAGTCGAAATTATTCATCAACACAATTCGAAACCAAAAAAAACATGAGAAAGTACGCTCAGATTGCCTTACTGCTATATGCACCGTAGAAATCAAATCCGGATGAAGTCTTTATCGCGATTATATTCCAATTTTTTGATGCACCGCAGCGCTTAAGCCTGAATCGGTCGCTTAACTCTGATCGCCCCATTTTCTAGGCTTAATCGAAGAATTTCAACGAACTCTAACCTAGTCTTTCATTTGTTTATGTTTTTCGTATAGATTTTGAGGTTTTGCGACTAAAGACAAAACTATGAGAGTGAAATATTAACGGAGGATTATTTAGATTTTTAAAAAATCATCGATTGGTGTAGGATTCTTTTCCAATTCCAATAGGTATAGTCAATGCTCGAGTCAATGAGTACTATACAAAATAGATCTCAATATCAAGCAATATTTATTGCTCCACAATACACTCAGAATAATGCGAATTGCTCAATAGAATATTGAATTGAATAGGTACCCATTTTTGTGGGTAGGTACAAAAAAAAACAGTGTACCTATCAGATATCTACCGCATATTTTACCTATGATTTTTTATCATTCAATCGATCGACTTAATTTGGATTGGTGTTGAAAGTAGGTAACTACCTATCTATATCCTGTAGAGGTATCTAATGTCTCAACCTATCTCAAAGTTTTGTCTTATTCTAATTCAATTCAAAATTTTAAGTTTATGGGCATTCCTTACAAAATCATTTAATTAACCACTTGTTTCTTCTAAAATATATTTTTTTTCTGTTGTAAAAAGTGATGTTTTTATTTATCATCAGGGGGATGGGATTGTTATTCTTGCTGTATTAGACCAGGTATACCAGTATATGATAATCACTCACTATCATGAAATCCAAGCCCAAGAAAAGAGGAACAGCAAATATAGGAATGATTCAAGAATAAAAGTTGATACCTACACCAAATATTGAATTTACAAGAAAAACCCCTTGGCTAATGTTTGCTAAACGTCATATCAGGCTTGCAGATGTAACTGGTCCATATAGTTGCTCATTTTTCATTAAAACTTGCAAGCAAATAGCAAAACTCAATACAAATCACTCAACATAAATTTCAAAATTGTAATTGATGTTTTTTTCCAGGTTATTTTGTGACGTTGTCAAATGTCTCACCAGGGATTCACGATCCTTGCAGCGAATTCTTTGGTGCATACAAAACACCGCTTAATCTAACTTTGAAAATTAATCGAGATTGGCTAAGCTCACATACGGTGCATATTGCTGTTAGAAACTCAGAACCAACACAATTCACAATAATAACAATCAATATAACCTCAAAATTTTGATCCAGATCGAACCAAATTTAGTTCGGTACACTTGCTGGCGAGTGCCGAACCAAGAGCGGACCAGCTTAGTCCGCAACTGTTTACACCATTCGAACCAAATATTTGGTTCGGATATAGTCCGAATTTGGTACTTGGTCCGCGGACCAAGTTGTCGGTATAAACTAGGCTAGTAACGACAATAGCCTATGTTAAACGGAAAGGTTGGTACAGACAATAGCCTAGTTTACATCGATAACTCGTCAAGTTCGATCCGATAGGACCAAGCTGGTGGGGATAGTACGGTAGGACCAATGCTTGCTTCCTGCCAGTTTACACCGTCTTGCAACGCGTGAACTAAATGTGTACGCCCGCAATTCGTCAAATGTCAAAAACAAGTCGAAATTATTCATCAACACAATTCGTAACCAAAAAAAACATGAGTAAGTACGCTCAGATTGCCTTAGAAACTCAGAACCAACACAATTCACAATAATAACAATCAACATAACCTCATAATTTTGATCCATATCGAACCAAATTTAGTTCGGTACACTTGCTGGCGCGTACCGAACCAAGTGCGGACCAGCTTAGTCCGCAACTGTTTACACCATTCGAACCAAATATTTGGTTCGGATATAGTCCGAATCTGGTACTTGGTCCGCGGACCAAGTTGTCGGTATAAACTAGGCTAATAACACCTGTATCACAACCTCAAATTTATATCGTTTACAGAAATAAGTCAGCGTCAAGTGGTCATCAACGGAGACTTAATAAAGGGAGCGTTAAGGAAATAAGCTTAAACGTTGGTGCAAACAAAAACTTGAAGTTAAGGGTTCCTTAGCGTTAAGTAGCCCTCAAATATTGGTTGGTGCAATCGGCCATCAGTGTGGCTTTGTTTGTGAAATGTTTGTCTGTTTTTTAGGATAGAATATCTTTACTAGTTCAGTGAAGATATTCTATCTTACAAAACAGACAAACATTTCACTACACAAACAAAGCCACACTGAGTGTTGTAGTGTAGAAAAGTGTGCACTAGTGGAGCATAACAAACACACCTAATACCACCAAAATGTTCCCAAATTTCCGACGTTTCTCTAGGTTTAACTGAACGTTGCGAAGATTAGCACGGTGCATACCAAGAAAAAGTCGAGGACGTTCAACTATTTGAACGCGTTTAGTTGACTGCGTTGATCTGTAGAATCGGAGAATACGGGCCTAACATCTCTATTCTCAATGTAGTTATGTAATAGACGCGACAACAGCGCAATTTCTGGTCAACAGCGAACGCTACGAGTAACCGTTTTCGAAACAACGTCATCGATCCATCATTTCAACTGTTTCCGTTTCGTTTCGCCTTCCTTCGCCCATTCGAAGCCGCCATTTGTGTTTCCTTGTAGCGATTCGATTGTGATCAGTTTTATTAATTTATTTGTGATTTTAGACTTTTGAAACCATGAAGAGAGATATGGTGGACGTAAGTATCAACATTTCAATGAATTTTTCAAGTTGTACAAAGTCACAATTCCGAATTATTGTATCTTGTATCTAATCTGCTGATGACGTATTGAGTGGTATTTTTTATCTCATGCTCGCTACTCGCTACCGATACAAAAAAAAAACATGCTTTTTATTAATAGATATTCTCCTAGCTTGTGAAAAGAATTCTATAATCTAATTCTTTCTCAAATTGTTGAACCGATACATAGCATTTTTAATAATAATTAATTAGGGAAATGCCAGAGGAAATGGCAACAGTGATGCTCATACTGTTTTCGCGACAATTAGCCCCCCTTCCTTGAATGTTATATTTCATAAGAAATTCGACTGATTTAATATCAAACCCTGGATCAAACGATGTACCTAGTTCGGTAGAATAAAGTTAATTTTGAAATAAAATCATGATGAATTTTCCTTTTTAAATACCTATGAGTTTCATTTTTTTTCATCTGATTTGCTCCAAAATTGGCATGTGGAGCTCTTCGTGGATTCTAAACAACTTTTTCCAATAAAATGTCTCGATATTTTATCGACGAGTTTATCGAATAAGGTAACCCATTTTTTGAAACCAAATTTAACTTTTTTAAAAATTCTCGCTAAGTGTAGTGACATTGACATACTAGGCGATAAATCGCAAAAAAAGCTAAGCCAAACTATCCCCGAAGAAAGTTTCTCAAAAATATAAATAATAAAAATCCCATATTATAACCAACTTTATGGCGGACACTGTATACAGACAGGATGTCCCTGAAATGACTGTACAACGCTTAACCACAATTTCCTTAACCAAAAATGAGGTGATCTAGACAAACTTACCTGAACCTATCCAAAATTGCTTCGTTAACTCTACAGAGGGCGTCAAAGATTCAAAAAAAAATTGTTTTTTCCTACATTTTTCAAAAACGTGCCAATCGATTTTTTGATTATTTTTGGTACCTAGTCTTGGACCATGAAATCACGTTTTTTGTTTCTAAAGCGTCTGGTTGTAATAAGTGTTATAAGAGTGACGTCTTGGTGACGTCACATGTAGATATGTCTTTCTTTTTTTTTTTTAATTGACTTTTTGATAATGATTAAGATGCTTTGATCGAATAGCTCAATGTATAGGAGAGTTTTTTCTCTCTTGAGAAATTTCGCTGGGATAGGTGGTGGTGCCAGAAAAAAAAACAATTAGTTACTTACACAGATATTTTGGATATTTTATTATTCAATCATTTTTTTCCAGCATAACCACTTATCGCAGCAGATTTTTTCAAAAGAGGAAAAAGCTTTCCTGTACACTGTATCAGAAAGTCAATTCCGTAAAAAATCAAAAGATGTAGCTGCATTTGACGTTACTGATTTTTTGTGCAATTGACTTTCTGATAATTCAGAAGTTTTTATCCAGCACAACCTGGCACAACCACTTATCCCAGCAATTTTTTTCAAAAGAGAGAAAAACTCCCCATTACATTAACTTCTTAGATTTAAATATCTGATTTATCAAAAAGTCAATGCCAAAAAAAATCAAAATAAATAACTCTGGTAGGTATAGCCGATGAGATAAAAAATTGTCACTAATTTAAAAAAGAAGTTCATGGACCAGAACCTCGGAGTGTAAATTTTTATAAGCGTATCAGTATTACTTTCCCATACTTATAAGGCTTATTGGCCCTTTGAAAAGAAGACCCTGTATAGTCACATTCTAGTTCCTCTAACCATTCAGACCAGTATTTTGCTCCAAGGAACGGTACCTCACAACTGTATATAAATAGTTGATGTACTTTCTACTGTAACTAAATTAAAACATATTTCTATCAAGTGACCAAACAATTTCTCACCCATTTTTCAAAGTTTATTCAAAAATGACCCATCTTTGCCAAGTTCAAGATTTTATATCTAGACCATCCTTTGTTCAATTAAGTATTGTGAATTTTTCAGGAAGTACATAGTTTTTCCCCCTCTTTCGAATAGTGCTAGCCATTTTTATCAAAAATCGCGCAGAGAAACCAACTAGAACTAACCCCTTTTTTCAAACGTGAAAAAGGGACACTGAAAAGTTTTTTGAAAAAAATCGCCAAGACACATTAACTGACAAATGGATTCAAGTTTTTAAATGTACAATCACTTCTTTGATAACTGATGTTTTTTGTTTTGGTGAGGTTAGAGCTGTTCCGTTAATTCTTGTGAGCAGTGTATAAATGATTGGGAAGAATCCCACCTGCACATTATCCTACCGTACATAAAATAAAATTACTATTTTTGTCTACCAGCGGGTAAAAAGCTAACACATGTTAGCCGGTGTTGTTGACCTTTGTACGTTCACAGGAAAAGATGACTTTTGATTATTATGAGGGAACGATAATTCGAATATCCCATTTCTTGTAGCACGCAGCACGCCACAAAGGCTGCTCTCAAGTATTTTCTCAATAATCTTGACAGCATATCAAAATCAAGAACGCTTTTTTAAAACACTTGTGTCCTAGAGAAGTACAGGGTGGCCAACTGAGAAAACCAGGTACTGTATCTGGAAAACTATTCATCGTAGAGGCTTGCCTCAATAAAAACTATTACTAAAACGGCCAAGAGAATAACCTGGAAAATATTTTCAAGTCTCTGAAATGGCCGCTAGGGGGTGTTACTGCAATCTTGAATCTGAAAAAGTGTTGTTTCAGTGAATTCCGCCATACTAACCTAATTATTTTTCAAATTCAAATTCAAAACAAGCTTCATTGTCGTAAGATCAAAGATACTTATTGACAAAACTCACCAAAAATACATTTAAAAACTCGAACGGCAACGTAACAATGATATTCAATAATATTTAAAAAAAAACACACAAATTTTACATTCCAGTACAGTTTTTGTAACTATATTTTTCTGGAATTCTTTCTTTTATGTAAGTTGTGAGTTGTGACCCTTAAAAAGAAAGTCACAGTTTAAATGTGTGTTGTGGCATACTGGAAAGCAGAATTATTGGGTCGTATTTTTTTAGGCAATCCTCAAATGGCAATGTCTTTTTTGACATTTTGGCCAATCAATTACCGATGTTGTGTCAACAACTCATTTTGCTGTTGAAGTGCGAGATCATATTCAGTATTTCAACAGCGTTGGATTGGAAGAGGTTTCCATGACCTCCGCGATCACCAGACTTGACTTGAGGATAAAGCACATCGTGTTTCGGACTCAACCTACGACCAGAGAAGATTTGGAAAATCCAATACGTAACAAACCGAGAGCAGAAATTGAAATTTGAGTTTTGTCTACCCATGCGAAGGTTCAGCAATGCATAGAGCATGATTCGAGCATTTGCGGGGGCATTGAAGACCTTCCTTTGTTGAATCGGTTCTTTCTAAGGCCCGAATAAAAATTTCAGAAAAATATGGTTACAAAAAACTAAAAATTTGAGGAATTTTTGTATACAATTAGTTCAGCCGATATTTTGGGTTAGGAACAAGATATCGAGATGCGGTTTTCGCGAGCTAGTTAAGGCATTATCAAGCTAATTTTCACGAAAAAAAACAACAATGCATTTATTTTTTTTTGATAAAATCAACTATTTTTGTCGGAATGTCAAAAAATCCCTCTAGCGGCGATATATGAAACTAACAAAAATTCAAATATTTATATAAACATTTGTAGCACAAGAATAGCTTTTTTCAACAAGCTCAAGCTTGTTGAAATCGGCTGAGCGGTTCGAAGATGAAGATTATTTATGGAAACCTTTGAATACCCTCCCACCACTTTATATATATTATATATACAGTGTGTCCAGAATAAAATGATGTACGTGGGGATATCGGAAACTACAGGAGATACAGTATCGGTTAAATGGAAGAAAAGTTGCGTATTTGCGTGCCCAAGAATAATCTCACTTTGGTTTGTTTTGATTCGATACCGTAATGGAGATACAGGGTGAAAAAGAAAAATGGCCATTTTTTAAATAGCACAATATTTCGGTTATTATAAAAGATGAGGTATTGAAAATTTCTGGATCTGGGTAAGAAGATACGGTGATTTTGAAAATTGTGTCGAAAAAATTGTAGGCCCACTATGTTGCTTCCGGCCGAAGTCAACTTTTGTTTTTCTTATGGGCGCCATATTGGTTTTTCTAATTTCCAAAATCCTTATCAAAAATGCTTTCCAATAACATGACTTTCATAAAAAAAACAGACTTGACTTTGACTGGGCGCAACATAGGAGGCCTAAACTTTTTTGATGCCGTTTTTAGAATCGTCGTATCCTCTTATCCATTATCCTGAAAATTTAAAAGTTTTAGCTTTTATAATAAGCAAAATATTGTGGTTCTTTGAAAATGTGCCTTTGCTTTTTCACCCTGTATTTACATTACGGTATCGATTCCAAATAAGACAAAGGTGGAATATTTTTGGGCATACAAAGACGCTACTTTTCTCTTATTTAAGCAACGTCGTATCTCTTACCGTTTCCAATATCCCCATATAGTGCCATGTACATCATTTTATTCTGGACACACTGTATAGGGATATATCAAAAAGTGTCAAACAAAAAAGGTTTATGTAAGGGAAGTTTCTTTGGCCAAATCATGTAAAGAAAACCCCCTTCTTTAAAAAAGGTTCAGTTTATCATCGACTTTAAAGATCAAGTATTTTTTCATAAGGCAAGTATTGCGAAATTCACAGAAACATAGATTTTTAGATTCAAGACTAGTAACACCACTAGCGGCCATTTCAGAAACTTGAAAATATTTTCCAGGTTTTTCTCTTGGCCATTTTAGTAATACATTTTTTTAACGCAAGTCTACGATGGATAGTTTCCCAGATGCCAGATACAGTACCTCGCATTCTTAGTTGGTCACCCTGTAGGTGTTAAGGTGTTTGATAATGAACAATTACAAGGTAGTTCTTTTACATTCCGTTCACTCAGCTATAAAAAAAATTGGAAATTCTTCCGCTTGAATGTGAGGTTAAACGGTGAAAATCCTACATGGAAAACTGTACCCAATATAAAGCTAAAGATAAGGTGGAAGCATCTACTTATCAGGAACTTATTCTGAAATCAGTAGACTTCACATATATTTTCTTCCTCGACAGGATAGCTTGGAGCCGGAACAATTCCGCAAATTGTTCATCGGTGGTTTGGACTTCCGCACAACTGACGATTCTTTGAAAAAACATTTTGAACAATGGGGTGAAATTGTTGACGTTGTTGTTATGAAGGATCCTGCTACTAAGAGAAGCAGAGGTTTTGGGTTCATCACTTACTCCAAAGCTAATATGGTTGATGATGCTCAAAATGCTAGACCTCACAGGTATGAAAGATGTATCTTGTTAGTGTATTTTTTTTTAAATACTTCCGCTTGCTTCAATGCTTCAAAAAAGTTCTTGATCCAGTTCACCAATCAAATTTGCGCAATCGTCTATTACAGGGTTGACGGACGTGTAGTGGAACCAAAGCGTGCAGTTCCTCGACAAGACATTGGACGACCAGAGTCTGGAGCGACAGTGAAAAAGCTTTTTGTTGGTGGTCTCAGGGACGAAATCCAGGAGGAAGATCTAAAGGAATATTTCAAAACATTTGGCACCATTTTGTCATGCAACGTTGTTTTGGATAAAGAAACGAAAAAGAGTCGTGGTTTTGCTTTCCTTGAATTTGAGGACTATGATTCTGTGGACAAAATTGTTTGTAAGTACTGATGTTTGTGTTACTCAATAGCCTTCATCCAAGTATGTCAATTTCTGCAAAGTGGAATTGTCATTTGTAAATGAAGGCAGATTAATTGTTGCGATGCAATAGGTGTTTAGTACTTATTATACTGGCTTCTAAAGAAACGCAACGTACAGTTTAAATTTACTTATCGCGTGCAGCCGCTCCAGCATTGGGAAATTCACATATTTCAAGTTCAAATTCAGCATTTTTTGTTATTTTGAAATCAAATTTTATAAACTATTATTGTCCTTGTTTTCTTTATCCATTTATTGGCAATGCGTCCTCCTTTCATAGTACATAGAGGACATACTATCAAAGGGAAATCCGTTGATGTAAAGAAAGCCCTCAACAAAAATGATATCCAACAACAAGGAAACATGGGAGGCGGTGGTGGCGGCCCGATGGGTCGAGGAGGAATGGGCGGTGGCGGCGGCGGCGGCGGCGGTAGAGGAGGTCGCATGGGTCGTGGTGGAAATAGTTACGGTAAGAAACATTTTCATTTCATCTTTAGCCATTGAGATATAGCTGAATCTTTGTTATGAATCTTATAAAACATGCGTTTCACTATCGATCATAATGATATAGAAGAATCACTGCTAAACGCGTGAACAGCCGAAACGGAAATGTTGAACGACCTATAGGTACCAGCTGGCGATCCAAGAATCAAGGATGTTTTACACTTTGTCTGTCATCCTCGTAATTATGTCTTGTTACAGACAAATGTTTGCGCGGCCTAGCAATCGGATGACTAATATTTGTTGATGCTAGTTCCAAGTGCCACACTGGAGTGATCCTTCTTTTTTGCTAGATGTTCGGTGGTTTTACATTGATTACCGCATTTTTTTGTCATTTGTTGTTTTATGCTTTATGTCTCTTCTTGCAATTATGAAAATGTCCGTATAATGGAAAAAAGCTTTCTAACGTCAAATTATGTTCTAACTTAATTTGGCCCACTGTGTATGAAAAACTCCCATACTCAAGTTCGAACGGTTTGAAGCATAGAGAAAATAATAACGAGGACAGTGCGTGTTGGTATTTGCTTCAGCGGTTTTTGCGCTCTTCAAGTTCAAAGACACAAATTACATTATGGTGATTCGGATTCTACAGTCTCTTGGCAACCCAGATCAAGGTAATGTCCCAGTAATGAGATTTTTAGAAACTTTGAACTTGAATGACGCAAAAACGGCTGAACCGAATATGGCGAATCGATATTCGATTCGACGAAGAAATCGATTCGAATCGATTAATCGAAATTTTCCATAACTCGAATCGGAAATATATCGATTATAATCGGAAGTAAATCGATTCGAATCGGAAGTACATCGATTCGAATCGGAAGTGTATCGATTCGAATCGGAAGTATATCGATTTAACTCCATTTCAAATCGAAACAAAAACGATTCGAATAATAGAATTTAGATATCGTTTATGAGAAAAAAACGACTGTTTAATATATTTGCTATAATTTGGCACGAAAAAACATGTTCCGTTAGGTACATTATACATACTGTAGTGAAAAAAAGTATGGAAGCAACTATCCGGTAAAATATTAATTTGTTTTTTTATAGGTGATTTCAAAAAAAAATGTGGATTTATTTAAAATCTGGTAATTGCCACGACGTCTCTCGATATTTTCAAAAGAGGAGTGCTTGACCGATCAAGGTGTGGTGTATAGTCTGTGAATTTGTCTTGATTCAGTGAAGAGTGATTTGGTCAAGTAAATTTTGAGAAAAATAATTGTACAGAGTGTCCCAACGATAGAGTAAAGTAGGTTTTATCATATAGAATATGAAAAATATCAATATCAATATGCGTCACAGGTTAGGGGTGTAAATAGCGCACATTCTGAAAATATTTGGAAACATACAGGGTGCGTCACAAAAGTATGGCACGAAAAAGTATGATTTTTTTAAATGGAACCCCCTGTATATTAATTGATATTTCAATTCTTTCTTCAATTTGGAACAAAAATTGTGATACAACTAATGTTCCTAAATTCAACCGTTATCGAGATCGTGTTTTAAAAATGGCATTTTTGCAACTTTGACATGCTATAAAATTCAAACTATTCAAGTTAGAGGAAAATGGTTTGCACTTAACTTTTCAAGAGCTCTTCTGTCATTTGGATAGAAGGTAACGTCAACTGTCAACTTTTTTCGGCACATTTTGACATTTTTTCACAATAATGGATTTAATCTCCTTGAATACCTCTTGAAAAGTTAAGATAGGAATGTGCAATCCATTTTTCTCTAACTTGAATAGTTTGAGTTTTATAGCATGTCAAAGCTGCAAGAATGCCATTTTTAAAACGCGATATCTCGATAACGGTTGAATCTAGGAACATAAGTTGTATCACAATTTTTGTTTCAAATTGAAGAAAGAATTGAAATATCAATTAATATACAGGGGGTTCCATTTAAAAAAATCATACCTTTTCGTGCCATACTTTTGTGACGCACCCTGTATGTTTCCAAATATTTTCAGAATGTGCGCTATTTACACCCCTAACCTGTGACGCATATTGATATTGATATTTTTCATATCCTATATGATAAAACCTACTTTACTCTATCGTTGGGACACCCTGTATACATAAATTGTTTTTTTTTGTATGAAACAAAACAATCTACGATACACAGCCGTTAAATGTCATTAAACTACTCGTCTAGAAATTCCAGACTTGGCTCCTTCGTCGCCCCGTCCATAAACATCTCGACTCGTAATTTAAAGTCATTTACCGCCTTAGTACCGTAAATTACTAATACATGCACCTCCTCTCCTGTGTTTGAGACATCAAACCCAAACAACTAATAAAAATGTACAAAAACACACTGCTGTACTCGTTTTCGTCTAGATAACCACCCTGTACACAATCGCACTGCGCGCTGGTAAAGATTAACAACAACAAATATACACTGACGTCATATTCTTGTGACTTGAAGGTCTAATTTTACAATTTTTAATTTCCAGGAGGTTCTCAAGGGGGCGGCTATGGTTCAGGATCCCAACAAGCCAGCCCATGGGGTGGTCCACAAGGCGACAACAGTTGGGGAAATCAGGGAGGAAACCAATGGGGAGTGCAACAGGGTGGCCAACAAGGAAGTTGGGGAAATTCCGGTGGCTGGGATCAGTCACAGCAGGGCGGACAATGGGGCAGTCAACCGATGCAGTCTCAACAAGGATATAATCAGGCGCCAATGCAAGGTGAATATAATAGTAAGTTTAGTTATTCAACAATTGTTGTTCAAGTTTGAAAAAGTATATACTTTTTTTAATGACTATTAAATGATAGAAACGAGTTATGCAAATTAGTTAATCATATAATAACAAGATGACACTGCACAATGGACCATTTTGACAGTTGGAGGACAAAATGAGGTTAGGCTAACTCAGTCTTGTTTTTTTGTTGTTGAATTGTATCAATGTTAGGGTCGGGTTCATGTTCATGTGAGGTTATGTTATCAGAAAGCCTATGAAATTTTTCCAGCAACCTTTTTCCAAGTATGGCAGTATCAACTCCATGATATTGTTATTTGTAAAAGAAGGAATATAAATAGTTGGGATGCAATAGGTGTTAGCTAGTTTTGTTGGCCGCATCTACACAAATCACAGCTGGAATAAGCAGTTGCTTCAAGGGATCATGTTTTCAGCAGGAGGTTGGAATGGTCCCATGCAAGGAGGAGGAGGAATGCAAAGCGGCGGACCTCAGATGGGCGGCGGTGGTGGCGGTGGTGGTGGTCAAGGTAACTTTGGCAGCTACCAGCAAGGATATGGTGGGGGTGCTATGAGGTCGAATAACTACCAGCAACAGAGATCTGCACCTTATAGTAAGTGAAAAGTCATAACATGAAATTACACTTTTAACTTGGTTTAGGAAATTTCATTTTTGATTATATCAGTAGGAGATCCGAATAGTAGACGACCTTCACCCATCTGTTTATTCGATGAGAAGTGATTTATATCAAATTAAATATGGAGAGAAATATATTTCAGGAATGTTGCCTAAAACTTTCTGGTCCAGTTTATGATCAATAATTAACAGTACAAGAATTGTTTTCTTTTTTCTCCACCCACTTGTTTATGGAAAAAAATACCAAATGAAAGTATGGAGTCTACACAGGTTGCCAGGTATATATTTATTTCTCGAGATATTCTAATAGGCCACAGTTAATCATAAGCCTAGTTTACACCGACAACTTGGTCCGCGGACCAAGTACTAAATTCGAACTATATCAGAACCAAATATTTGGTTCGAATGGTGTAAACAGTTGCGGACTAAGCTGGTCCGCTCTTGCTTCGGTACTTGCCAGCAGGTGTACCGAACTAAATTTGGTTCGATCTGGATCGAAATTTTGAGGTTATGTTGATTGTTATTATTGTGAAGTGTGTTGGTTCTGAGTTTCTAAGGCAATCTGAGCGTACTTACTTATGTTTTTTATTGGTTACGAATTGTGTTGATAAATAATTTCGACTTGTTTTTGACATTTGACGAATTGCGCGCGTACTCATTTAGTTCACGCGTTGCCAGACTGTGTAAACGGGCGAGAAGCAAGCATTGGTCCTACCGTACTATCCCCACCCACTTGGTCCTATCGGACCGAACTAAACGAGTTATCGGTGTAAACTAGGCTATAGACTGGACCAGAATTTAGGCCACTACCTCACGGTACACTTTCTGATAATAATATATCAAATTTTATTTAAAATACTTTTCATCAAATAAACAGATGGGTGAAAGTCGTCCTATTCGGATCTTAGACTATATCATGCGCTTCTAATTTGGCAATATGAAAAAAAACCATCTCAATATATACAGGGTGTTTCTAAATATAATGGCTGGAGCTCGAAAACTATTAGTCGTGTGGCATGCGGAAAAAACCTTCAAATTAGCAAAGGGGCTATGGAAAATTCCTGAAAATTATTATCAAGATTCTAGAACGGCCGCTGGAGAGCTCAAGTGCTATGGCGAATCTGGAAATGGGATTTTTACAAAAATTATAGACGAAGTTACATTTAATTTTCAGCAAATTTCGTTTTTTATTTTGGTTGAACCATTTTGTCCAAACCGCTAAAATGAAAAGGTAGGGGAAGGTGGGGTCTATTTTTAATCGGAATCGAAACGAACCAAGATCATTCCTTTGTCTATATTCTACCTTATGCACAATAATTGATCATCTCTCCATCGTTAAAAAAATATATCAAGTAAATTAATAGTTTTTTTTTATACTTTATTAGAACGGTTATCATGAAGAGCGCTACGCATACCGTGTGTTGATAAGGTTGCTTGTTGTTTGTTTTCTTGTTTTTTTTTCTTTGGCCTATTTTTGCTACTAAGCTAATTACCAACGCCAAGAAATTTGTCTCACCCTATTTGGTAATTTTGCCGAATTCCTTCTGTAGAGGGTAGGGTTCTTTAACGTGTCATCCATGACACGGGACCCACAGTTCCAATTTCTCTTCCGAAAGACGATGCATCTCTTGAAAGCAAATTCCAAATTTTAACGTCGGCGTTCACCCGCCCAGAAATCGAACCCAGGAATAAGGTAGTTGAGAAGACTAGAATCTAGACGCAACGAAATTATTGGCTGCCGACAGTGTTGCCATGTTGCATGCTCAGTCTTGTTCGTTTACTGTCAAACTTTACAATAAGGATCCATTTTTTACCAAACACAAACTAACCCGAGAACTAAGCCAAACTCCGTTTAATTTCACATTTAAACACAAATAATTCATAATTTGAATGATGCATGCGACTTCGCAACACTGTCGGCAGCCGATAATTTAGCTGTCTCTTGACCTCGCTCTTGACTATAATGTTAAGTATTGCTGTTGATTTCGTGACTGAAGCCTGAACATTATAATGTTAAGAGCATTTTTTAAATTTTTGCTCATATCAAACGGGTGCCAGAATACGGTGTGTCAAATACAAGGATGTCTATCATGGAGATCTTGGAGACCAAATTTCTAAAACAAAACGTCGTACGGAGAGTCTCTCAACACTTTTTTGTAGAGCTTAAAAAGTGGCCAGGAGAAATGTCTTTTGTTTTTCCGTATCTCTTCAAATAACGTCAGAAAATGCAAAAACGAAACGACACATTTTGGTTTTTTTGGCATTTCTCCGGAACTACTTGAAATTTTAAAGCTTTCTTAACGGCACATTGTTAGGCATGCAAATGCGCAACTTTTTCCTAATTTAATTATCTTCGTATCTCCTATGATAGACATCCATATCTTGGACATACTGTATACAGGGCTTAGAACATTGAACCACTAGAAGAAGCATAGCACCCCGAACGTACACGATTTGTTTGAGTCGATAACATTCTGTTTTTGTTTATATTTATGTAATGTTATCTTGATACATTTGTGATTATGGGGGTTATGATTGAACGTTTACGTTAACTTAACGTGTCTGTTAGGATTGTTCACTAATGCAAATGTTCCATTTGCTAACAGCGTTACCATGGTGAAATAGACATGTTAAGTTAACGTAAACGTTCAATCATAGCCCCCTAGATCTCTACAATCCAACCGTCCTTGAAGAAGCTCCAGAAACACAGCACTTTTTTGGTATGATTGCCACACTTAATCCTCTTCTCGAGCACAAATAAATCATTTTCAACTGGAAAATGACAACAACCGTCACTTTGAAGCATCTATTACCGTCATGGCAACGCATTTCAAATAACTCGATTGATGCCCAACGTTGCCGTTTCTGAGAAAAAATCTTCTTATCAACTTTTTAGTGTAAAAGATCAAGGAAAATCGTTCGATTATTCAACGACAAGTATTAATAGCGATGAAAAAAAGGCTCTTTGAATATTGAAGAGAAATACATTTATTTGATGAAAGTGAACTTCAAGTCATTGTTATTGAATTGGTGACAGAAAATCTGGTGAAAGGAAGTAAATATGGCAAACAAGGAGCTTGCTTTTCCCCTCTCAACCTTGTTTACATTGACATGTTCGACTCACACAATATTGTTTGTTTATGCTTCTAGTGGTTCAATATTCGAAGATACAGGGTAATATTTTTTTGGGAGCCGTGCCGCTTTTTCTCGCCTTGGACTTTTTTTTGGTAGGTTCCAAATAAAAACATTATTTATTATCTTGTTTGGAAAATGTTTGTTCTTTTCTAGCTTTTTTCGAATGTCCCCCCATTCTCGAGAAAAAAAAGAATAAAACACGATTTTTTGTAAGTAGCTAGATGCAGTCACGGCTGGTTCTGAAGGGCATAGGCGCACGTAGTCCCAAGCACTCAGATAGATTCGAACAAAAAAGTTATGTTTCTTGATTCAGTGCTTTATTTGATTTCTGCGCTACACCGTTCCACGGTCATAATAATCAAGATTCAATCGTCCCTTTCGTCGCCGTCGGCTCGAACCATTGACTTAAAATAACAAATCACATAAAGTCTATACCTTTAGCTTTGAATGTTTTGGTCCAAACACAATGATAAAAGACGCCAGTTTTGTTTTTTTTTACTCACAGGTGAAATGACAAAATGTCAGTCGGATTTCACTTTCTGGCCACACACTACAGACTTTCTAGACATTACTGTATCAAAAAAGCCTGAATAGTGCAATTTAGAATAGAAAATAATTCATATAGATAGGTTTTCTCCTTAGAATTCGAGGAATAAACTCACTACTAACTTCCTAACCTCACAAAACCGTGTTTGTAAACAATAGCGTCAGAGAAAGTGGCATCAACTTTGCGGCCAGACGTTGCCGAGTTTCAACACAAGACGTAAACCTCGATACAAATTATTTACACCTTCACAAATGTTCTTTGACGACACAAAATTCCTAATTAATGGAATTATGGTTGTTTGGGATTGGTTATTTTGAAAGATTGGCAGTTGAATTAATTAATTTTCCGGGTATTTTTTCATAAAGCTTCAGCTAAAGAACATTCAGGGCACATGACAACATAGCTGAAAAATGAGAAAATATTCATATGAGGGATGTTTGCGTTAAGAATATTTGTTTGTCTGAAAATATTTTTTTTCAAATGGAAACCCCCACATTTTATTATTTTATCGAAAATGAAGGTGAGTTCGTATAACAATTTACAATCCAAAAATTAAAAACAGAATCAAATATCAAAAAAAAAAAAATGGACAATCTTTTACAAACTTACCTTTATTTTCAATGATAAGATAAAATAATAAAATTTGGGGGCTCTCATTTGGAAAAAAATATTTTTGGCAGTTTTGTTGATTTAATTTTTAATCTTATTGACCACCTTGTATTAATAGTTATTGAAATGTGGTGCAAAATCTATCCTTTCAACAAGAAATTCAACACAAACTGAATAATGAAGGCTTTCTGATAGGAAAAATTCACGTTCAAATCAGAGTCTACAAACGTAGTTTTTTACATGAAAACTCAAATATTTCAAAAACGCTTATACTTAGGTATTGGACATTATGCATCAAATCTGCCTAGAATTTTACGTAGAATCCATAAATGTAATGATAGATGGGGTGTTCTATTTAAAATAAGCAAGTTGACACACTCTTCTGGTATAAATGGAAGTGCCGCCATCATTTAGCTTGATTGCCCCAGTGGATTTTGGTATACTGTCAAATTTTCAAATTATTCCAATGTATAATCTTCCATACACGGATCGATCTTTTTCCTGGTGGGACACCCTGTATACTATGTGCTTTTTTTTCAAAATACAATAATTTAATGAATATATCGAAAAGAGGGCATCAGAGAACCTGAAATTTCCGTTTCTCACATGAATGTATAGAAAGCGGACATCCACAAAAAATAATGATACATTTTTTTTCTTGTGCACACTCTCTTCCTGAACTGTCGAGCTCGCCACTGGCTTGATGACCACGCTGTAGATCGGTATAGAGACATGTGCGGACCTTGGTTCATGAGAAATCAGACATAAAATAAACCAATGTATCATTGATTCTCTTTCGTTTGTACTTGACATTTAGGAACACCCTGTATATCTGATACAAGCTCAAATCCCATGCATCGTAGAAAATATTGAATAGATTGTAATAATGAAAGTATACACAGTTAGGAAACATTTAAGATTCAGATTCAAGGTGTCATATAATTCGAAAATATCCATTTTTATAAACAAATATCAATTTTGATTGATTTCTTTTTTATCAAAGTTGAAACTCAAATTATTATAATCACAATCATAGACTTACAATTACAAGACATCTAACGCCTATTCCTTTAGCATTGAATTTTTTCGTTTACTGACAGGTGAAATGATAAAATGTCCTAGTCATTGTTCATCAATAAAACACTCAATAGCGCTGCATGGAATAAAAAAATAGTTCGCAGAGCTAGGTTTTCTCCTTAAAATTGAAAAATAAACTCACTTCTTGACCTCACTAAAGCGGTGTTTGTGAAAAATAGCGTCACAGGCATCAAGGCAGGATTTGCAACCATATCTTGCCATGTTTCAACACGAAACGTCAACCTCAATACAAATCACCTTTAAAAATGTTTTTGAAGACAGGGAAGTCATTTGTGACGAAAAACTAAAGATAAATGGAATTAGTTAGAATTGGTGATTTGGAAGATTAGTAATTGAATTAATTTTTGTTTCCGGGTATTTTTTCATAGAGCTTTAGACTATTCACGGTACATGGCAAAGTCGCTGAAAAAAAGTGAATATTTTCTTGACATTTGGGTTATAAATATTTGTTTTGTTACTTGTCTTGTGATTTTAAGTCTATAGTCACAATAGTAAAATCTATTTCCTATTTGTGTCAACAATTTTGACTTTTTAGATTCTGGTGGAGGCTATAACAGCTACCAACAGGGACCAGCAGTTGGTGGCGGTCGAAGATACTGAGCACCTGTAAAGTAAGTGGACGTTTTAAACAAAAAGTTATGTCATTTGTACGAACATCATTCCGGACTTTTAACTCCTAAATCTGGAAAATCAAAAGTAGTGACCACTAGACTCCAATCAAAACAATAGCAGTTGCATATTAGGGCGACAGATCGAACAAAACGCTGTTCTGCTTGCAGTGACTCGTATTTTCGTATTTTTTATAATCTGGAAAAGGACAGTATTTTGAGTGAAAAGGTTTCTGAAGTGTTAGGTAATAGTTTGATGTCATGTTTAGGTTGTAGGTTAATTTAACTCCATGTGTATTCGGTAGACTTTTTGAACAGAAATAAATATATCCTCCCAGTTAGTGTTTTTATGCAATGAATTAGTTGTGAGATTTTCTTTCAGGATTTCGAGAAAATTGATTTTACAGGGATATTTTTGGCTGATAGTAGGGTAGATGTTTACAGAGAACATATTTTCATTGAGACGTTTTTAGGTAAGCAGTTATTAATCCTTGAACAGTGTTTTTGTATTATGTTCTACAATTTCACTTTCATTTAAGTGTAAATTAACCCTGCTAGACTGTACGCTGGTAGATCGGACGTTTCATTTTTTGTTTGTTCATTTGTTCAGGTTTAAATCGATTGTATTCTGCGTTGTCTCAGATAAATCGTTCAGCTGGGGTAGCCTTTAGACAGTGAAGAAAGAAATCCAGGCGTGCAGTGATGTTTCTGTTGCGTTCTGAAAGCGACTACTGAACTTTTTCCCTCTAATAAAAACCAATTAGATGCAGGAGAAATAAATGTATTACTAGGCGGCTACAATCCCTGGTTCTTATACCAGAAAATTGACGGGAAGCGAACCACAAAATATTGAGGAATAAAGAATCTCAAAATAACGACATTTGAACGGTTACGGTGAGAGAAGGTAAGGTGTGTGCGTGAAGTTTTTAAATCAGAAAGTCGTCGAAAAATGTCCAGCAAAGTGGAGAAGAGCGTGCGATGCGATTAATGAGGTGGAACAAAAATTGCAATTTTTTGGCTCACCTTAATTTACGGAGTTAGAACAAACCCCAGAATTGAGGAAATATGCTAAGGTAGGAAAGAATTCCTTCATAAACAGTTCAGTCTCTCTGACGACGTTTCGCCATCCAGAAAGAAAAAAAAAATCGGTCTCAACTTCTACAGGTGGTCGAAGACGGTCAATTGCTGCTGTTCTCTCGTAGAATTATAAATTCAATTCAGGTAGACCGTGATTCTCTCTCCACTTCAAGTGGGATGTTCGCTGTAGCTGAAATCTCAATTTGTCGGCCGGTTTTATAAAATATCTATTGTTTTAATCTGCGGGGAAATATTCAAAAGAAAGTTTGCGCTGCGGTAAATAAAAGACGGGTTAAAAAAAAACGCTGGACATTTTAGTAGTTGGTCATATCATATCATATCGAAAAAAAATGGTAAAACGGTAAAAAAAGAAAATCGAATCATTTTGGAACTACGTTACATGGTTTTACTGAATATTGCAATTTGGACAAGTAATAATTATTAATAGCAAACATACATGTACCTATGATCTAGGTAGACGTAGCAACTTTACAATATTTTTATATTTTATGCATGAACTATACCAATATGATATTGCAATGCATTACTTTCGATACTTTGATACACTGTTTTTATATTGAATTTGGTACGAACAAATGTTTCGAATTCCAAAGAGCCAGTTTTGTTGTCAAAAATTATTCTTGAAGAAAGCTTTAATATATCATTTTTGTTATACAGGGTTAAGAAAAATTACCAGAACGGTCGATTTATTCAAAAGATACACGAGTTAGAAAAAACTGTCTTCTATAAAAGTTGATGGGCTTTTGAAAAACTCATGTATGTTTTGAAATAATCGACCGTTCTGGTAATTTCTTCTAACTCTGTATGTATATCGTAGGTACTTATTGTGCATGATGATTCTCGTTGAGACTTATATTAGTAGCATACTCACCTTTCAAGATTAGGTACTGAGGTGAATTTCAGTTTTATTTTTGATGTTTGTGGATTTCTTTAGGAACATCCTTTCACGCTCTTTGCCGATTTTATCCCGCGCTGAACCACATTCCTGCTGGAATGAACAAAAGACACGTCAACCGGTGTCGTAAACTTGAGGGGATTCATCCGGTCTGAAATTTTACTCAATGCAAGCATTTTTTCTAGAATGCGTATTTTTTTTATCACATCACCTTTTGGAACAATTTTATCAGGTAGGTAAGATATCATCTAGGCAACCCAATATTTATTTTTGAAAAAAACGGTGACAAAAACGGTATCTCGATGGTCAAAAAATACGGTTGCCGGCGTGATGAATACCTACTGTCTGTTTTCATCACCTGACGTGATGAAAATTTATTTTGCCAGCAGTGCTTTTTCGTGCGGATGAATCCCCCAAACTGTATTCACAAAGAACCAGCGTGTATCTTTGTGCTTCGTCCATGTATCTTGTCTTGTATTTTCAATAAAGTAATGAAATAATAGCTTTGCACATGTAGCTTGTGATACTGATCCCTGAGGTCGTTTTTAAGACATGCGAATGGTGGAATTCTTGCAAAAACAGGTTAATTTTAGCAAATTTCACTCAGTTTGGTGCAACTTTTGTGCGAATTTGGACCACTTTCGTATACGACTTATACACGATCGATTTCGAACGACCGCTGGTCATTCATGAAAGGCTGCTAACTTTAGAATCAATAGGATATTGGTCGACGCTTTTTCCTCTCTAGAGTAGGTCGAACTTTCTAGAGATAAAGGTAACTTGGTGCTAGGACTAAATTTCCTCAAAAACTTTAACACAAGGGTTTTTTATACTGATCTGGGAACAACCACGTTCGGTCACACTAGTATTTGACTCCCTCACTTGCATTGACAATTATTATTGATCATTAAATAAAAAGTCCAGCTTGAATATCAACTAAAAAAGCGGGCTTGAAAATTGCGCACAAACCCTTTTTTAACTGGAGCCTGCCTTCCCGCGGACGAATGGTTGATCATAGTTGTAGGCGCTGAAGTCGAAATGTATAGTAACTTTATTATATAATGATAGATACTCGTTAATTCGATGCTGATACGCCCATGACTTAGTTACGTCATACTTCTCCGTCTGTCTCTTACACATTAACATAAATTTCACGATTGTCTTGACTTAACAGGACGTCAAAGTCGTTCGCCGTTAATGTTTTATCAAATGTCACGATTTGACCGATCATTTTAAAATGTTCGAATCTAGATTCTAGACAACAATCTATTTTGCGCAATGTCATTCAGTACAACGAAACAAAGCAAGTTATAATAATTTAAAATCTAATTGATCATTTTTAAGGAGAGAAGGATCAGTTCTGCAACATTACGTGGTCATGCATTTCAGTATAAGGTCGAGTTCAATGGTATAAACGCGCTCCGCGACCGATCAATCTACGATATACTGGCAAATGTCAAATACTGTGACGTAACCGCAGAAAAGCATTGAACAAACTGTAATTGAGCTGTACCAACCATAATATTTTTTGATTATTATTTTGAGTGTTGCTTTGTCACTACTTTGTGTCAAGTATTGATCTCCATAATCATCATTATTCATTTTAATTAATCGACAAGAACCAAAATAGTAGGTATAATGGTAGTTAGGGACAGAACCACCCTTCCTTCATATTTTTTTTCAAATTTATCAGTTGAATTGCGATCAATTTTGACGTGTCAAAATAACTTTCATTGCAAAATGTATCTACGAAATAACCCCACCATCGATCCTATATAAAGCGCAATATTTTGTTTTCAAAACAAAGATTAAGTGAAATAAATCGCATTTTGTTCTCTGTACACTTCTCTCTATGTTATCAGAATCATTAGGTATTGATATTGAGGAATTTGTTATAGATGGTCTATCGACAATATTTATGTGTATGAAGAAAGCAGCAAGCAGGTTATCAAATGGTTGATATGATAGTTATGCTTATTAAATTTCACAACAGTACAAACTTCATGAATAGCTGATTCAAATTCTGCAGAAACTACAATGATGGTATGATAATGATAGGCAAGTCCAGATAGATTTATCTTTCCAGACATGGAAGATCTTATAGAATAGTTCTGAGCAAGGAATTATTATTTTACAATATATGACAGAAATTTAGGCAATATAGCTTGAATGTTATAGGTATGTATCAGGAGTACAGTTTTTATCTAGTTTTGTTATTACTTATTGGATAGCTATACTTCGAACTGTGAAGCATTCTTTCTTTCCAGATTCTTGTTATTTTTTCAAAAAAAACAGAGTCACCCTGTATAACTTGTTATAAATTCGCTAAATCAAAGACAGTTTTTTTTTGGAAATATCAAATCAAGTTACACATGCCCAAAATGTTTTTTTCTCTTTTGGTCGATGATGTCATATCTCAAATTTGGTGCACCCAGTATATAATTTTCGTACATCAAAAATACTAATCATGTCCGAGCATATTTGCGAGAAAAAAAGTGGTTTGGTACTGAATTTATTCCAAGTTAGAGACTCACCCTGTATTATTTCAGTTGTTAAGATATAGTCAGAGTATACAGAAGAGGGCAACATTCATAAGATTGTGCATAATAATTGTCTCATTCTGTATATTTTCTTTTGAAAATTTGTTAATCTTGAAATTTTTGTTTAGGAATCGTCTTACCAGCAAGGAGGGTCATGTGAGTTGTAAGTATTGGATTGATTTCTGTAATACAATATTATAGGTTTGTAGGTAGGTATTTAATCTATTTATTTTTCATCTCAATAAAATGCTAGATTTTTATGTACGTCTTTTATTTGCAAACACGATGGATTCAAAGATCCCCAAAATACACAGGTCAAATCATCATGCATGGGGTAGTTGCATGAGCGCAAACGATGTGTGCGTTTGTGAAAAAATGGCGTACGTGATTTTGAGGTGTTTGGTGTGTCCGATCCAGCCTTTAGAAAAATGACTTGTTTGTCTACTTACACAATCAATTTTATTTTTAGTTCTCGATTAGCCATTTTGAAATAAAGAAAATTAGCGTAGTAATCGAACCTCCTTAAACGAAGATACCTCGAACTGAGACCGCGGGAAAATGGACGCGTACAACCGATTTGTAACTGAAAACTGGTCTTATTCGGATCGACTCGTGTCCGATTCCTTATTACTATACGTTGTCGAGGTGCAAGGCCGTTGAAAAGCTACAATCTAAACTACTGTGCAACTTTTGTTTAAAAACAGTCGGAACGTGGGCTAATTTGGTATGTCCCATAGGTATTTCATAAAACCTGTTTTTCTTGTACTTGTGGTTGTAAGGAGTAATTTGTTTTATGCGGACTCTATCGTTGTATTTTGACAGTTTTTGTAAGATCCCATCATAGAAATAATTGATAGAGACAAGTGGACAAGGTGGGTATCCATATTTGAACATGTTATAGCCGTTTGCATGGCTATAAGATGTGGTTGAATGTTTAGGGACATCTTCCTTTCAAACGTTAAAACCTGTTAACTTTCACAAACAAAAGACTTCGCATAACTATCAACTGTATTTGTTGTCATAACAAACAGCGCCGTTCGAAGGGGGCGCCCGCCCCGGGCGCCACAAGTGGGGGGGCGCCAAATGTAAGACCTATATATGAAATTAACGTACATATCAACATTAAATGAACTTCCCCTACTAGAAATGAGGGAAAATTAATTATAAAGGAGGGGAAATACAACCAGAAAATTGTTCGACTGCGGCGCTTTCTGACCTATTGAAAAGGTGGCAACCCTAGCGTCGATCCGGGCGCAGTTTTACCTTCGCACGGCCCTGATAACAAAAATTGATTTTTCATAGAAAATTATGTTTTATTGTTGTGTAAAACAGTTGTTACTATTAGTAGGTAATATTTTAACTCGAGAAATATCTAAAACAACCATTCCCCCATTTCAATTATCTCTTCAAATAAATTCAGGACAAACAAAAAGGATTTTGAAAACATCGGTTATTGCCGGATATCTTCGGAAGTCTCCGGAATTTTCCAAGGGCTCTGGTACATTTTAGGACTCCTCGAATTTCGCACTTCTAATGATATTATTTGAAAGATAACGTGAAATCTTTAAGGTTTTGTGCAGAAAAATTTATGGAGTATTCATAATTAAAAAAAAAAAGCAAAAAATGTTCCAATTACCTTTGAAAAGCAAGCATGATCTTACATTGTCTATCAATTTTCGCATTCACATGTTTAATTTTTTTAATAAAATAAGGCAGCGATAGCGATATTATTCTATTATTAAGCCCTTAAGAGTCTATGAAGGGGTCGTATTTTAACATGAAAATAAACAAATTTACTACTGCCATAGTCCGCCATATTATTGACACTGCCAATACTAGTACTAGTGTCAAGATTGGGTTCATGTCGTTTTTTGTCGTGGAGTGATGCGGTGTTGCCAGCGACATCAGCTCTAGATGATAATATGGTATTTTAAAATTTCCGTTTGGGTTAGTGTGGCAAAAATAAATGATGTCGCGATAGCGACTCTCTATATGGCATGGTTATGGAGGACGACTGTAACTAGGAGAGTAATCGAAATCCATAAAAGTGGTCCAGGGTTCAAATCGTAGTTCAGCTTCAATTATTACCCCCAGACGGCGAAGAGTCGTCAGAGATTTCATTTCAAACAAAAATTTTACCTATGTAACATAATTGAAAAAACGTTTCGAATACTCTATCAAAATGCAACCATTTGTAATAACTAGGTTGCATCAAAACTCTCACTATTTGATGATATAGTACAGTAAATACGGGCTTAAAAAAGGGGCATCTGAGAATTTCGGGAAATACGCAAAATTTTGTTTTCAACTTGGGGAAAGAGAGGGTCCTCAATAGCTTATCTCTGAGCTTTCGGGAAAATCGAAGGTGAGCTTAACACGCCATCTTGAAAATAAGAAAGCTACTTCTTTTCCCCGTTCCTATTTTTGACTCACGATAAAATATCTTGCAAACAAAATTATTCGAATCTATATTCTCAATAACTTTTCCAATAAACTTTTTTTTCTAAAATCAGTGATAAAAAATCTACAGGGTGATTCCATGGTGGAAAGAAATCGTACAGGACGAAAGCTGAACAGAATTAAATTCTCGATAACCATTGAAATAAATGGAAAAAAGTTGCTGGAAATGTAATTTTTTTCCCACATTCCATATCAATGAATCACCCTACATATTCTGTATCATTGATTTTAGAGAAAAAACTTTGAAGTTAAAGTTTTTTTAGAATGTAATTCTGAACAACTTTGCTTCTATGATATTTTATCGTGGATCGAAGAAAACACTCGTGCCCCTATTTTCAAGATGGCGTGGTAAGCTCACCTTCGATTTTTCAACCATGAAACTTTCATTTGGAACACTTTTTTCTAAAACGTCAAATTAAAAAGTTAGATGGGGGGGGCATTCATAATCAATAACCCTGTACAGGGTGTTTCCGTATATTTCGTCTGCAGACTAACTCGCTTATTATGCAAGATAGATAGGGACTTCGAGTACAAAGTTGGTAGGTATTAACATGAACCGCCAGAAAAAAAATATTTTTTCGTATACCGGGTGCACGAGAAAAGTGTGGCAGATACAACTTGCATTTTTTAAATGGAACACCCTATATATTATTTCATACTCAGATAGACATTATTTTTCTGATCTCAAAAATATACAACATGTTGGCATTCCTTCCAGCCGTTTTCAAAATATTTAAGTTTTAAAGTTGGTTTTTTGGTATTGCCAAATTTAGTATCTATGACTACAATAATTGTTTGAACATTATTTATTAATTTTTATCCTTCCAATAATCTAAAACAACGAATAAAACAGGTGAATACATTAAATTATTGATAAATTCACATCATAAAATGCATTTAAGAAAATGTGTTTTGAATAATGGCGGGTATATTCAATAATATCAATTTATCAATATTAATAATGTATTCACTTGTTATATTCGTTGTTTTAGATTATTGGAAGGATAAAAAATAATAAACATTGTTCAAACAATCATTGTAGTCATAGATACTAAATTTGGCAATACCAAAAAACCAACTTTAAAACTCAAATATTTTGAAAACGGCTGGAAGGAATGCCTACATGTTGTATATTTTTGAGATCAGATAAATAATGTCTATTTGATTATAAAATAATATATAGGGTGTTCCATTAAAAAAAATGCAAGTTGTGTCTGTCACACAAGACCTAATGATGGTTTTTTGTAATGTTCCCGAAACATGTTAAGATAATTGAATACAATTTGGTACAGTTGCTTAACTTTTTACACTCTATCTAATGAATGAAAACTTACTATTTTACAATCTTCATGGGTGGGATATAAAGGGGCGGATTCAAGAAAAATATGCCCCAAATTTTTAAATTGTTGATTTTTAGTAGTTTTGCCTACAAATTCTGAAAATGTGGGGTTTTCTACACAGATAAGGTATTCTTCTCGTACCTCGCCTGGACATTTTTTTAACCAAAGGCAAATTAGGTCACAATTCCGACGTGTATGATGTTTATAAGGAGTTACCATGGTTACCCAAAAGGTTTTGTTTGAAAAGGGTCCAAACCACATGTTATTATGAAATGATTTATTCAAATATAGTTATACTAGGTAATAATCTACAAAGTTGGACTACTGAGACTACACCCAGTAAGTCTTTAGAATTATATTGTCAATTACCATAAGAAAATAAATACCTAATAGAAAATAACAAATAAAACAATTGACTTTGAATCTGCTCTTGAACGCTCATTATCCTACATTTCAATATAAAAACACAAAACTGACAAAGCAAAGCTCGTATTGCTATGAATCTTTAAAGTTTTTACCAATGTATTTCAGAATACTAAACTGGGTTGATTTAATGAAAATTGACTAAAATGGAAATAGTTACTAAAAATAAGGGTGTATCCATGAATATTTCAATGAACCAATTGATTTTTTACATTAACAGTAATCACCCACAGCCAAATACTTACCTTAGAAATCAATCAAAATTCATCATGTGAGAATAGAGTGAGGATGCAATAAACAATTATTCTGGGATACTTATAAAGTATAATTTTATATACAAATGGAAATTCAAAGTCGACATAAAAATAGGTAGTGGTTTAGGATCTCTAATAAAACGAGGCATGGAGGCAATAGAGAAAAACTACGCATCTTGGTGCTGTTTTTACAAATTCATTTTTAAAAATATCAAGTAACCAGATGAAAACCTATTCATGGATACACCTTTCACAACCAAAAATCACAATTACTCAAAGCCTTCGCTCATCAGCAAAACCGTCAAAGCACTCCATCCTGTAAACGGTCTACATCCGCTACCTTCTCCCGTTTTATCGTTATACTGTTCCCAAACATAACCAGTTCTTTCATACTGCTTTACCACATTGTCGATAATATTTGTCCTTAATTGCTCGTAAACTTTTTTCGCCTGTTCTTGGTAAGGCCCCTCGATATTACTGTAGTGCCATAAGGCTTTAACAGCCAAAAAGTTCATGTTTATCCAGATTTGACCGCGCCAATATGGCGGATCGTGTTCGGTATTTCTCTTCATGTATAAGGGAGAAGTTGTGGAAAGAGAACGTAAGCCGTACGGGCTCCACATCAGGTTTGGATCGCGGATGTCATTTAGAATTTTAGCTGAAAATTGAATTATGTAACGCCATCCAATTAGTACATAAAAGTAATACTGAGAATTCATTACAAAATACAAGAACACAGATTATTCTATTCACTTACCTAGATTTGAAGATGTAGGATCTAAAATTTGCAACAAGAAAGGAAATATATTCACGTATCCAAACGTTGTATCGACTAGTCTATATTCAGGCTGCTTTAGAACTTCCCGTATCATCTCCCGATTCTGATTCTCCTGTCTAGGAATGGGTGGTGGTCTTACAAGCTTTACCGCATCCGTATGAAGTCCATAATCTGCGTACCTTCAGAAATCATGGACTCAGTTTTGTTTCTTTACTGGTTGAAGTATACCTGTTCGAAAAGTTGGACCAATGTAAAGAATCCATTACGGCGTTATCCATGAGGTATGATGCGGTTTGTTGATATTTAGAATAAGAATCTCTGCCCAAAATATAGGACAGTTTTGCCATTACGTTGGAAGCTACTGCAATCCAACAGTACAGGTCTATGTGTCTTTCCAAGTCTGTAGGGTGGGAAGATCTAAGGATTAAGACAGAAAAAATTACCATAGTTTCGCTATGTAGCCTTTCAAAAAATCATAGGATCGATGTACCGCGTGTTATGATTCGGAACGTGACTTAAAACATACGAACGCTACTGTTATAAGTAAAATGGATGGCGATAGAGTATAGAGTAATGACTGAAGACACCAGGTGGTGTCATGTAGCATTTTCATTATTTTGAGAAAAAGTGATTCTAAGGTTTTTGATAGGAACTTTTTTGTTAATGTGAATGAATGAATTATATCTGGATAATTCTATTGATACTTAGGTTATTGGAGTCCTATCTAGAAAAACTATGAAAATCTGCGAAAATATCAGATATAGTTTGATATTATTTCATGATAACACATGTTTTACAGTAACAACACATACTTGTATCCACTGGGAAAAATCTGTTAAAATGTTACACAACACCTTCATCCATTTTAAATTGGTAACAAATTGACCACATATAACACCTTTATCATCTTCATATCAGAAAAACTACGCGATATATACATAGGTGTATTTGACTTATCACATGAAAATATAGCTTATTTAAAGTATATTGCACGTGAAAACGAATTTTCAAAAAAATGTTACACATGACACCTTCATCCACTCGTGTCTTCAATTATTATCAATATTGCTATCATCATTTTATTATTATATTATAATGTAAGTAAGTATTTTTTTTTTTTTAGAATGGACAATGATTGAGTGTTGGGAGAACTGGATTTATTCAATGATCCAGATGCGGAGCTGATAGATTTTGTTGAAATAAATATCAATTCATTTAGAGAATATCACTTGAACTTGAAGCTTGTTAAAGATGACTTGAAGCCAACTGATTATAATTCATAAAAAACAAATGCCTGGTAGCCTGGTTTACATTGAAATTCACTTCGAAGTGGAAATGTAAAATTTCCGCTTGCCAAATGGAAATCATATGATACCATCAACATTGAATTGGCGTAAGAATGACTTAGAACACAAATTCAATGTGGATGGTAACATGATACCCGTTTGCCACGCGGAAATTTGACAGTTCCACTTCGGAGTTCATGGCCGATTGCACCAACCTATTTTGAGGATACTTAACGCTAAGGGACTCTTAACTTGACATATTTGCAAGCAAAACTGTCAAGTTAAGGGTCCCTTAGCGTTAAGTGTTCTCAAAATAGGTTGGTGCAATCGGCTATATGTAACCCTTACATAAATCATACATCGGATTGTCATCGTTCGCGGTGTCAATTGTCACCCGCGTCACCTGCTAAGACAAACGGATAATGGTATAATTGTATATTATTCAACGAGCGGGAAATGGTGGATATTACTCACGAGGATGAAGTTTGCGGGCGGTGAAATGGGCTGTTTCAAAAATTTGAAGGATGACATTTTGACGAATTTTCTGATTGGCTCTAAAACAGTGGAATAATGTGAATTAGATCATTTCATTGGTTAAAAACAATTGAGTAATGAAAAAAAGTCACTGGTATGATTAACGAGTTACATTAACCAATAGAAAGTGGATGTATACATACATCTATTATTAAATATTCATAGAAAAAAGATTTCTCCCGTCTTTCTTTGAATAACACGACTGCATATTGCTCTATCTCACTCTTTGGTATTATGATGCTGGCAACATTGAATTTGGGCTGTATCTAAAGGATTGCCTATCGTATAGTTATATGACAGTTAAAATGTCACGAAAATACGAACATGGAATATCTGGAAGATACGGGTATCGGATAAAATTAAGCATTAGATGGTTATCTGTAAGATATGTCCTATTTATCCCGACATGAAGATACCGAGCCTAACGGTTTTATGATACGGTCAAATAAGGTATCATAAAACCCAGTCTGGGTGGTGTCGTCTATAGTTTCCTGGTTCATTTATTGCTTTGAATAACATTATTTACCAACAATTGTATTAACCTAAATGTATCGATCATGTATCGTTCATCATATTGAGCTAGCAATTCTTGTAAAAATACCATCAATAGTACATCTCGCAACGCCGCATTTGGTTCAAGCAGCGCGCGATCATTTCATTGTCAAGCGGATAATGTATATTTCTCTGTGACGTTAAGGTGGCGGTGGGACCAGGTTGATGGAGTTATTTATTTCAAAGAGGCCTAGTTTAAATGTTGTGCATTATTTTGGCCAATTCATGTGACCCATTCTATTAACGAACCCACAGTTATACAGGGTGTTACTTAATGGAATATATGTCATAATTTTAAGGGAGAGATCCTTGATAAATTTCAAGTAGAAAAGGTCATATGAACTTGGGTCTTGAAATGCTTGGTTTTTAAGATACAGGGTGTTAAAGATCTATTTTATTTTCAGTTTTTATTACATTTTCCAAAGACGGTTTGAGATATTGAACTGAATTTTCCCACAGGATATTATGTTATAGGAACACACTTTTTTTTAATTTTTATTTTATTTTATTTTTTTTTACATTTTTTTTTTGACCCAAGTTTATATGACCTTTTCGACTTAAAATTTATCCAGGAAAAAATATGACATACCATCAAGTAACACCCTGTATATTATACACAAAATCAGCTTTAATTTTGATATAGTGCAACGACCCCATTTCATACTAAAACCCAAAGGTAATAGAATTTCCTTCAAATCTGAAAGATCATCACTTTGTTGAACCGGTGATTGAGAAATAGTGAAGATACACAGAGCCTATGTTAAAAGTCGTGACAACTCTCCCCTCACGTCCCCAAGCCAGTGAGCTACCGCCATCTCAGTTTTCTCGACGGCGACCGAAACTAATCATTTATGGGGAGTCGGGGCGAGTGAATAGAACAGTACAGAACGTTAGCACAGGCGGAAATATAGAGATTTAATTTGAATCTCATACCCGCTCGTTGATTTTATCAAATTGAAGCCTGCTCGGAGAAACGAATGAACAATATCGTTGATTGAGAATGATAATATTCCTATGAAATGAGGTTTTGATTTGAAAAAAAAGGCTTTTTGGGTATGACATTATTCCGGGTGCAGTTATTCACTTCACTCATTCTTTGTAAGGTATTTATTTCAAATAAAAAACAGAACAATCGCTACAGAAAGTGATATTCAATTCCCTGTTTATAAAATTAAACTTCACTTCGACAAATAACTGATTAAAAGTTCTTTTTCAGTTTAAAACATTTTATTTGGAAAGCCATATAAAAAAACATCACGGTGAGGAACTCACTTTTTTGAAAGAATTTGAATTTTCCCATGAGGTTTTATCTTTATTTTTGCCAAATTCCTCTACCTCAAACTTCATTCTTCTGTACAGCATTGTCTTTACCAGCAACTTGAAAAAAAAATCTGAATGCTGTGGACACAAATTAACACTGTTGTCAATTTTGTCCGGTAGAATATTGAAAAAAACGGATGCAAATAACTTGATTATTTCAAAAGTTATTTGAAAAAATAAAAAATTCAAATTCTACTTTGACACCTTGTATCTCTGTTGATATCAACTTTCGGGATAGCCAACTTCGGGTCGATCGCAATATTTTTGTGTGAGGAATCTACTGTTACCGTATGGCCCATTCTTTTTGAAACACCCTGTATTCACCATTTCCAACAGTAATTACAAACCTCCAAATATATTTTTTAAGAATAGACATTTGTATTTAAGACACCTTCATATGAATAATGGAATAGTCAATTCTATTTTAGAAAACATCACTTGTATTTTGGAATAACCACTTTAACTTGAGAAAGCTCCAAATGCAGTTTAGAAGAACCAATTTAATTTTTTTAGAAACCAACAAATGTATTTTAGAATTGCCAATTCTTTTTGGAAAACCGTTATTTTCATTTTAGATCAAACCATATGTATTTTAGAAAGCTTCAATTGTACTTTGGACTTATCATGTATGGCTCTATTTCATAGATATCTTTTCTGTACTTATCAGTATACCTTTGTCGACACTTTAACATTCCACACTGATTTTGTCATGTGGGCATATCTCAAGGGAAAGGTTGTTAAGCATCGTCCTCACAATTTGGAAGCTGAAATTCAATTGATCGTTTCTAAAATTCAAATGATGTTTTCTAAAGTTCATATGGTTTTTCTGAAATACAATTGTTACAATCCAAAATAAATGTGGTTTTTCTAAAATACATTTGGTATTATCGAAAATACAATTGTTATTCCCAAAATACTTTTGAATATTTCTAAAATACATATGTATTTTTCTAAAATACAAATGTTTATTCTTAAATACAAATGATCCTTTCCAAAATCAAAATGATACTTTCTAAAATACTGTTGGAAATGGTTAGTCACATTCTAGTGTCTTTGAGGATTGCAAATTTACTGGCGAAGGGAAGAAATTATGTTATTTGATTTTCATCATAGTAAATAATGTCTTTAGGATGTCGCTCACGCGGCATCCATTAATGCCAGAAAAAAACTAACTCAAATTAACCCAAACTAACCCAATCTAACCATTAAAAAAATCTTTTCGCCAGTAAATTTGCAATCCTAAAATGTGACTATATATAAAAAAAGTTACCCTTTATTGCTTCAATATACAGGGTGTCCGGGAAAATGTGGGAGATCTCTCGTATTCTGATAGAATATTAAAAAATAAGATGACAAGTTCCCATAAATTTTTTTCCTAGCGTTAGGTTCACAATTTCGTCAAGAGCACCACTTCGTCATGGCTTTTTTCGAGGTTTTGTTTGATAAAAATTGTTTTTTCTCGAAAATGGTTCATTTTATCGACAATGAACAAGAGTACCTTTCTTTAGCTTAATGTTCAAGGTATCCAAATTTATTTTTTTTAACTCCTTATCATACAGGGTGTTAAAAATTTGAGCGTTAAAATGTACAATCTAGTCCGTCCCTGGTAAACTAAACAAGCTAATTATGTTTTAAGGGAAGTATTTTGAGAGGTCCTTACTACTGTTAATCATATTAAATTTTCATTGAATTATATTGAGTCGTTTAAAAGTTATTCAAGAAAAACCAATTTCCAGTGGGGTCCTTTAGGGGGCCGTATCTCCGTAGGGAGGGCCGCTAGGAAAAAAAATTATGGGAACTTGTCATCTTATTTTTTAATGTTCTATCTGAATCCGAGAGATCTCCCACATTTTCCCGGACACCCTGTATATTAATTTATAATCCTTCACAATAGAATTAAAATCCTTTACAATAGGAAAAATATTGTTAAAAAGCTATGTATAATTCAAGCAGAGACGTAATGTGACAATAAAATAAAATTCAAGCACAAAGTTTTCTACACAATTGGCAAAAACTGGAATAAATATTTGAGGACACGGAAAAAATGTCAAAATGAAATAATTATTGTTTTTTAATGTTTGTAAACATTTGCGCAGCATATGAATATATAAATCGTATCCTGGATGTTCTTGAGCATCAACAAGTAGTTATTTTAAGCCTGTAATTGGATAGTTGGTAAACTGAAAAATTACCGTTTTTTATATCTTTATTTAAAAATATACAAAATTCACTTATTTTCAACAAATCTCTCAAAAATCTTCACAGTTATTGAAGTTCTGCCCCCGGAAAAACTGACCAAAGATCTAGAAATAAGTCGATTCTATAAACCTCTTTTTTTCAAATTTGAAACTCTGTTCAAACATCATCAGCATCAAAAGAAATCCTTCTGAGATCTAAGTTAAAAAATTACTAAGTCGTTGAAGATTTACGTCCATTTGTTACATAAAAATAATCAGTTAATTGACTATTTTATAGAATAATTTTAAAATGCATAATAAAATACATATTATGTCATTGACGCTGCAGCGACGAGGTTTACATATAGTTTATGGAGCAATAGACCAGGTTTTATCTGATTTGTATTATATAACTTAAATCAGGAAATCAAAATGAAAAGTAGCAGCATCAGATCATAATCACGTATCAGTCATCATAAGAAATGAAAAAAAGTTACATGCACTTACAAACAAGAAAAGTGGAATAATAGCAGATAATAACTCAATATACTATGTTAAATAATGAAAACACCATCATAAACCTGTTTAGGTAGGAATCAAAGGAAATAATTATTACATTTCATAGGTTCTATGGGTATTTTTTACCGTATTTAAAAAAAGTGCTGTTAATTTTTATTTCATAAATTTTTTATTTTTCAATGTGGTTCATTTTGCAATTGTTTATTTCTATGACTTTGAAATCTCTCAGATTCCCATTTTAATTCCATATACAGCATAGTTTTTATTAAAACTTTTATTATTACTAGAACACATTTTTCAATATGCATTGGACATGACATGAGTTTACAATTTGTCCCACACCAAAAGAAAAGATGAGCAGCGGCAATAGTAGGAAGCGTTTGCGTGAAAAGCCAGACTCGACACTAGACCGTAAAGAAAAACTCGACTGGCCATCAGCCGACTAGTCCCGGGCATCCCCAAGCAAAATCTCGCGCACTCAGACTTGGGATGACCGCTCCGCCATATATTTTTCGCGCATTTTTAGTGACACGTTTTCGCCCATATAAGGTTGCGTATCTTTACTGTTTCTCAACTGTTGAACTAAAACACTATTTTATACTGTCTGTAATGAAACCGCGATTACCTGATTTTTGAATAATATTATATCCTGATGGGTTTGCTGTATTTAGACTTTATATAAAACTAAAGACAAATTCAAATGAATATTAATCCGAAATCACTTGATTTCTTTTTAATTGGTGCTCTATTACCGACTTTTCGAAATGTGTTGTTGGACACATACAGAGTGTATTTGAGGAGCCCAATTCCAAAACTACTCTTATCCAGCCAACCATTTTTTTCAGAAAACGAACCGTTTTGATAAGTACACTATTTTTTTTGTAAATATCGTGATATCATCAGGATGTACATTATTGGTAAGCGCTACAATAAAATTGTGAAGGTAATAAGGTCATAATTTCAAAAAAACAAAAGGATTTGAACAGTTTTGATATAGTACAATGGATCTAAGAAGTTTTGGAAAAGTCTGAAGCGGATAAAACATAGATTAGATGAGTTTTGATGACAAATGTCAACGATACATTTTAGTCAGCCTTAATGGATTAAAAGAGCTTTGTTTTTGTACGCAATATTCACGATTCAATTTTCAGGGGATCTCTTGTGTTTTGATGCTTTAATTGCTTGCTGTCTTGAAGCTGCTTAGAAAATGAAGGCAGTGCCTCATAACTCTCAGTTTTGATGTAAAATGGATTAAACGAGTTTTGGAATCGGGCTCCTCATTTAAAGATGGGGTTTTCCTTCCAACACTGTATAAAATGCAAGAAAATAGGAACATTTCTCAAATAAAATTATGTCCGAAAATGCTTCGTTGTCGAGATACAGGGTGTTGAAGTTTTTTAAAAAAAAGCCTTTTTTAGTTTTTTATCATAAAGTTTCCAACCGCACCAGATATTTTCACATTTTCTTTATCACATTTGAACTATTATTGTGGTAATGTAAGTAATTGACCTTACTTTAATACACACAAAATCAATGAAGCTTACTCTCAATAGTACTTCACGTTTTCTTGTTTTTTGACCCCCCTGTAAAATATTTCCAAATTTGAACTATGGCAATAGACTTTTCAAAACAAGCAGAACTTTTTATGAAGAGTGACTATTGGTCGAAAAATGAGATTTTTGGTCAATAGGTATAATAGGGACGTCTATCCGTGGACATACTGTATACAGTTTTAGAAGGAAAACCCCAACTTGAAGTCAAAGATATCTAAAAAACACCCTGTATATGTAAATTGAAATCATACAACATTAAAATAATGCACATCAAATAATATACCTTGGAAAATCATCCAGACCAGAAGTCAAAGTCTTGGGATTGAGTTCTCTATTAGTCAGTCCATCTCTCCCTCTCCATCTATAAGCGCCTGGCAGTGAACCTTTTTGGGTGGTATTGAACCATTGAAACCATGCCTGAGACAAAATACAGTAAACATAAAAGTTGGATGTTTTTCCGTTGGCCCAATAAGATCAAAGTAAAGTGTGTTTAATAAAAAAATACGGTCGTAGGAGGCTGTGGTTTTCTTTTTCTATTACGAACGTAGGTCGTGGCTAAGTTAGTATGGCAACTGTCACAATTGTCACTGAATGTCATCTATTTTTAATTATTTGTTGACATCATATTTCGTGAATTTACTTTTCTTGATAAAATTTTTATGAAATTAACAAAAACATTGGAACAAACAAGAATTCACTCTACAAGCTCTATGTCTGTGAATTTTGAACGGTTTTTCGAATGTGGCTTGCACTCTACGTCTCCCCGTGCAGGTTTTATACTTAAAATTGATAAAATGGTAGGTAAATTAATATACTTTATTATTTAAATTATGTTGAACATGCCCACCTCCTTCAATACATTTCAAAACCCTTTTTCTTGCAGAATTGGACACATTTTAAAGCATTTGAGGAAGTGAGCAAAAATACAGCGACGACACTTGCTGAGTTCTGAAAAGAACTAATTTTGATTAATAAAAAGTCACAGAAACTCAAAAACACAAAACTCCTCAAAAAGTCGACAACAATACAAACGTTGAGTTAGAAAGTGGATTTGGTGGCTGCCATGTAATAATGTTTGCGATGTTAGCCAAGACATACGTATTTTGAACAATTGCAATCCATAGCTAAGCTATCCGTATTTTTAATTGAACACTCGTTATCACGACGCGACGGGTGAATTTCTTTTTAGTCTAATGGGCAATGGGCAATATCAAATAAAATTGCGAAAAAACCACTTATCTTCCTTTCCTTTGACGGAAATATGCAAATAAAACTTTTTTCCAAGTCGATATCTTTTCGTCCGACCTCTACACAACCATAATGAAAAAATGCGCGTACAGCATCGACGAACACCATCCTACACAACCCAAATACTCAACGATAATACAGGGTGTCCCTGAAAACACTGTACAACGCTTAACAACAAATTCCTTGGCCAAAAATAAGGCGATCTAGGCAGACTTACCTATATCCAAAATTGCTTCGTTAAGTCTACAGAGGGCGTCAAAGATTAAAAAAGAAATGGTTTTTTCTACATTTTTCAAAAACATACAAATCGATTTTGATCAATTTTGGTACCTAGTCCTGGACCATGAAATCACGTTTTTTGTTTCTATAGCGAACGGTTGTACTTGATCGGAAGTGTTAAAAAAGTGACGTCACATGTTGTTATTTCTTTTGATTTTTTTTGGAATTGACTTTTTGATAAATCAGATGCTTTTATCTAATAGTTCAATGTATTGGGAAGTTTTTCTTTATCTTGAGAAATTTCGCTGGAATAAGAGGTTGTGCCAGAAAAATAATATTTTCAATTAGGTACACAGACGTACATTTTATTATTGAAAACATTTTTTCAAGAGAGGAAAAAACTTTCTTACACACTGGGTTATTAGATGAAAACAACTGAATTATCATGAAATCCAATAACATAAAAAATCAAAAGATATAGCTGCATATGACGTCACTGATTTTTTATGGAATTGACGTTCTGATGATTCAGATGCTTTCATCTAATAACCCAGGGTGTAAGAAAGTTTTTTCTCTCTTGAAAAAATATGCTGGGATAAGTAATTATGCTAGAAAAAAATTAAATCAATAATAAAATATCTGTGAGGCTAGTTGAAAAAATTTTTTTTTGGCACAATCACCTATCTTGGCAAAATTTTTCAAGAGAGACAAAAACTTCCCAATACATTGAACTTCAAGATAAAAATATCTGGATTATCAAAAAGTCACTTTAAAACAAAAATCAAAAGAAATAACCACATATGACGTCACCTTTATAACACTTGCGGTTAATTTCAACCGGCGCTATAGAAACAGAAAACGTTATTTCATGGTCCAAGACTAGGTACCAAAAATGATCAAAATTGATTTGCACGTTTTTGAAAAATGTAGAAAGAACTATATTTTTTTTTTAAATCTTTGACGCCCTCTGTAGACTTAACGAAGCAATTTTGGATAAAGGTAAGTTTGCCTAGATCACCTTATTTTTGGTTAAGCGTTGTACAGTCATTTCAGGGACACCCTGTATATGGTTTCTTGGAAAAGTAGTACCTACTTCTACTTGATATATAATATGTTGCCACACTTCAATTCCACATGATATGAAAAAATGGAATAATACAAACAAAAGTGGAGGCAACAGTTTCACAATATCTTGATTTATCTAATAAATTGATCCATTCTCACCTGAAGTCGAGGAAACAATCGCTCCAAATGCGCCAACCTCTCATTGGTCAGATCTTGCTCATACTTATCTAAAATATACTGCAAGGTTAAAAAGAATGTCGGAGGATTTGCATTAGTATTTCTCTGCACTACAAACTCTGCAGGAACTTTGGCCAGTGCTTCGACCCCCAAAATTTGCTCTCTAGGAATCCATCCTTCGACATTTATCAAATCGAACCAATGTCCTATAATATCTAGTTCGATATCCACGTCCCACTGAGAAATAAGAAGACCATGAAACCCTTCATCCCATAGGAAACCTCTAGGAAAGAAACTGCGTGATGGAACTGCAGTGTAGAGGGGAGCCCTCCAGTAATGTACAGGTTCATCATTGTAGAAACTTTGGACTGAGGAAGAGCCGTGGAAATAGCCTATGCCGCCGATCATGTTACTGAGCGCAGCTTGAGCAAACTTGATTTGGTTTTGGGTGAATCTGAAATAAGAAAGTGATGTTTTTATCCGTGATGAAAGAATATTCAGTAGTTATTGTGAGGTTTGTTCCAACCCTACCGAAAACATTACTTGATAATCGTCCTACTAGCATGAATGATTTTTGACACCGTCCGGTTAAGCGATACATCCTACCCTGGAACCGTTCGGTAATCGGTTCCTGCACGATTCTGTCGAGCTCGACATGTTGGCATCGCTTGAAATTACATGCTAATTCAATTTAGCACCGCGATTTTAGTTTTTTAATTTTTTGCCTTGGTATTCACTATGAATCAGAATTTACGTTGTGTTGATTTGTTAATGGTTCAGTTTGAATTTCCTTTTTTTCTCTTATTGGCTTCCTCATGCATCATGATGACCGATTTTTAAAACCGGTACCTAAATTCGTTCCAACCGAGTGCGATTCTGGCATCGTTAAGGAAATGATGGAAATCTACAATGTGTCCCCGCTCCGGATCGACGCATGAATAGGTGAAAAAGAAAAAAAAATGAATTGAAATTTCATCTTCTGGGGTTCAGCCCTGCTTGGATAGAAACTGATTTGTGTCATAATTTTAGATTCGAAAAATCAAGCATGTCTTGGTAATTAACCTAGAAGCTATTTTTCTCACCAGTAAAGTGCTTCTTCTATAAGAGATACGAGAAAATGTTGTGGAAGAAAGTTGTTCAGAAAACTGATTAAGAATGCAAAATTTCAAAACCCTTCGCGTACTTTGATTTTTTGAAAATATTAGAAAGATTTATCAACAAAAACTCTTTTCATGCTGAATTACGCAATTTAGAAATTAAAAACGAATTCTAGAATTAAAAAAAAAACACACAAACTCAAAATATTGAGATAAAATTTATTTTCATGCTATTTAAAAAACTGAATGAAAAAATACAAATATCAAAGTAGGCGGAGGGTTTTGAAATTTTGCATTCTGACTTAGTTTTTTATTCTGAACAAATCTCTTCAATAACATTTTGTCTTATCTCCGACAGAAGAATAAGCACTTTACTGGTGAGAAAAATAGCTACTAGGTGAATTTCCAAGACATGCTTGATTTTTCGAAACTGAAATTATGACACAAATTAGTTTCTATCCAAGCAGGGCTGAACCCAATGATCTAATAACTATAGATGAAACATTTAATTCATAAACTGTGAAAAATTGTGTGGCCGACATCGAACATAGACGAGACGTGAGGAGGAGTTGAGAGGGGCACTGAGTGCGGATACGTTTGCACCTCACTAGAATGTGCTTCGGTTACTACACGCGAGGCTGCCAGTGGCGTAACTAGTCACTAAAATTCAAGAAAAAAACATTATGTTGGTAAATTAGCTACAAAAACAAAGGATCTGAAATTTAATCTTGCAAATATGCTTATTTTTCAATGCTAGAGGCAAGGTAATTGATTTTTTTAAAAATATTCGATGTTATTAATACAGGGTGTTTTCTGCAGCGGTCTCAACTTGACGAGTTTAGCGACGAGGAAACTCATTTTTTTTTTTTAAATGGAACACCGTGTGTGCTGTTAACTAGTGTAATTAAGTACTGTTAACCCTGCAACTTTGCCATTAGAACACCTGAAATGTGTCGTGATCTCGCCATCTTGATAATGTCAAAATAGTACCCCTTAATTGGGATTTCTGGTTCCCAAACTCACGCAAACTAACTTCAACTGGCATATTATTATCATTGTTTATATTCCTAGATGCTTCCCTTAAAACACGGTCAACTTGAGCCATACAAATAAAATTCGGTATCAGTAAGATCAAGGAGTGTCTGGACCACTCATCCCGTTCCACCTATCAGAAAAAAAAGTTGATTAATAATTCCGCCACGTGGGCTGTACGTAGATTGAACAAGAAGTACCAAGTAACGGTTACTATTTTGACATGATCAACCATTTGTTATCTCGCAATCGACACATTTTATGACGTGTGTTGTAATGGCAAAGCTGCGGGGTTTTGAGTGCTTGATAAAACCAGATAACAGCTGTGTTCAATTTGAAAAAAATGAGTTTCTTCGTCGCAAAATTCGCGAAGTAGGACCCGCTGTAGAAAACACTCCGTATAAATTATAGCGCATATTTTCACAAAAATCAATTACCATGTCTCTAACAGTGTAAAATAAGCAGATTTACAAGATTTGATTCCAGATTCTTCGTTGTTTTAGCTGATTTACCAACATATTTTTTTTTTCACTAAATTTTAATAGATCCATGATAGACTTGACAGCAATGCACATTCTGGCAAATAAAACCACTCCACCATACGTAGAATCTTACGCGGAATCCAAATCTCTAATAAAAAGTTGGGGTTGCTATCGCACTCTGTATGATTGCACAGTAATATTTTTAAATTGTGAGCCTGCTGGAACAATATAAGTTTTGTTTTGACAATTTTTTCCTTTTTCTTTTGACAATGCACAAAATGAATTTCCACACACTAATGAGCCATCACAGTATGAGTATGAACTTTTCGTCATAAGATCAGCTCACGAATACACCCTTAAGTTTTGTCTATGTGATTAGGAAACACCCCGTTGAGTTCTAGTGATTGTATTAAAATTCTACCAAACCAAAGTGTAGGCTACCAATGTCCAATGTCTGTGAAAAAATAATGTTCAACAGAGACTACAAACAACTGGCGCATCGACAGCTGGAAAAGACTCAACAAAATCAGGAAAACGGATACTGAATGCTGAATGCTGACTGATTTTCTCGTCTTACTACAACTACGGAAAACTATGCCAGTGTTGACTACAAAAAATGAAAATTTAGCGACCTCAAGTCTCGCATACAAAAAATGTCTTCGCAATATTGTCCGACCGGTATATTTTCCTCAACGGCTGACCTGATATCCTAATCCATTCTGTTCATTGCCATAAGCGAAAAAATGCATCAGCAACCGAGTTTTACAAGATGGCGCCTTTATTTCAACAATATAATTCCGTGAGAACCTCATGGCACTGTTTTTTTACTCTTAGATTTTCGTATTATTTTAATGTGTCGAAATGCCAAACACGAGAGATTTTTTTTAAAACTTTTTTAGCAGAAGAAAAAATGCCATGTACACTTGCGGTGGCGGGAAAATCAGTCAGCAAAATATGTCGTTATCTGACGGTCTATATCTGCTCTAAACAAGTAGAGCAGTATTGAGAAATGGCCACAGCCACAGCTTATTGTTATATAGATGGTATGGTAGCAGGCGATCAGTTTCACTATCAATTGAATGGTCAATGTAATTGATGTTCCAGTTTGAAGACGCTCAATTTTAATGTCAATGAAATTGATCGTTTCAATTGAAGTTGCGATTGATGGAGCTTGAATCAACTCGTCAATACATTTGAGAGAGCAACTGTCGATTCTCAATTTCGCCGGTACACCATCAATTGGATGTAAATGTCAATCGCCGTCAACTTTTTCTAGACGATCAATATTTGCTTCTATGAGTACCATTGAAAATTTTATTGACAATCAAATTAACCGTATCCGAGCCACTTGAACGTCCGACAGTACTATTGGAGATTAAATTCCCGTTTACATAGAGCACCTATGAACGGATTCGTTGTCTCATATTCCAAAACGATAGATGGCGCTTTACCTGAAATCCAAATTTCATATTTCGCATATCTTTTTTATCTTGATAGATCAAAACAAATACGCCGTTCAAGAGATTAGGAAAGACCATGGTAGAAAGAAACAAGGTATGCCAACGCGCATCTTACTGTGACGTCAAATGCAACAAAGATACAGTGTTGCTATATTGGCGATTTATCGCAATTGGACTACCTCTAGAAACCACAACTTAAGACAAAATTTCAAGAAATATCGCTAAGCGGTTCTTTAATCACTTATTTGATTTGGGGCTATTTTTTGCTTTATCTATTTTGCCTAAAATAAAACAAAATTTTGTTTTTAACCATTATTTTTAAAACGTTTAATTCCAAGGTGTACAGTATATTTTCAAGTTGGCAACGTTGATTGGAGTGTCAGGTTGACAGATGACAGGTCTTACTGGAATTAGTCTACATAAAGTCCGTCGTTGATATTATTGTTTTGAATTTTGAATATTTAAAGGAATAATTCGTCTTATCTGTTATTGCTTCGTTCGTAATTTTGTTACCTAGTGACCTGAACAGTTAAATCCGTCTCCAAACCTCGTCTGGTTTTTGATTGCTTGATATTATGAAACTTCAACGAAGATGGGAAAGTTGGGGAAATAGTAAATGCCATATACAAAGAAATGGGAACAAGAAATTGATTTTCAAGGTATGTTTTTTGATTATTTATATTATATTTATAAGTATTTATGAATGAGATAATAACCACAGTAAATGAAACAACTTATCTGTTATGCTAGATAGCACTCGTGAAAAGCTACGTTCCTTTGTCACCATGGTTACTATAAACAAACATTGTAGCGTTTGACGTCATTGCGCAATTCAAGCCAATTTTACTCCGAGTGTCTGACATACCTTGTTTCTTTCTACCATGGGAAAGACTGCACAAAAAATATACTATTTATACGGGTCGATAAATCTCACCGTTTGGCCGCAAATCAACATCAAAGTGACCCTTGTGAAAAAAATGCTTTCACAACATGATTACAATGGAAATTCAACACAAAAACCACAAAAACAACATACACAACAAGAAAACAACACAAAAACAAAGAACAACACAACTGTTTTTTTTTTCGTTTTTGTTGTTGATTTTGTGTTGCTTATGTTTTGTTTTTGTTACTCTTGTTGTTTTTTTGTTGTTCGTATTGTTTTAGGTTGTTTTGTGTTGTTATTATGTAATTCAAAGCATTTTTTTCACATGAGCTACTTTGATGTCGATTTGCGGCAAAACGTTGAGATTTATCGATCCGTACAAGCAGTACATTTTTTGTCTAGTCTTTCCTAATAATTAAAACGGCGTCTTTGTTTTTGAGAAATCTATCAGGACAAAAAAGATATGCAAAATATGGAATTTGGATTTCAGGTCAAGCGCCCTCTAGGGGTAGAGTAAAGAAAGATTTTTTCCAAAGAACGTTACAGATGAACAAGCTAAAACTTTGTACCAAATTTAATTTTGATTCGATAATAAACAATCGGAATATATCAATGATAAGAAAAAAAAAATTGACCTTTAACTGATTGTAACTCGAAAAATACGGAGATTTTCAATTTTTGTTATATGGCTCACCATCATTATTTCACCACATACAATCACCGCCAAAGTTTTCTGACGTTGTTCGTGGAGACCCTGTATATTTCACGATTTAGTTCTGAACTGGAAACCGACCCGCGAACACAGCTAATATAAAGCTGTTTTAATTTGAACTAGTCAACTATCGATATTTCAACCAAATACTCACCCCTTATGTTTTAATGCAAACGTATCATCAAACCTCTGATTGAATCTACTTTTATGCCAATCAAGCGCATTAGTGTACGATTCGCCAAATAACTTCCCATTGCGATTTGCCACCGTTTTAGATTCGAAAACTACATCAATAGCGAATGGCAACTTTGCTGTGATTTGAGTTGCAACAAAGTTTGGTTCTTTCTGAAATAAAATCGAACATTGTCGAAAAAAAAAAACTAAGAAAGGGTTTACCTTTTCAGTTCCCGGTGGGCGAAGCTGTCCTCCAAGCACAATTCTTCCGCTCCGCTTATCCAACCTCAACGATGATATGACTGTTTCTTTTAGTAAATCTAAACCAGGTGCTATTGTACTTAAAAATGATTCATCTTCAACTTTTCCTTGTTGTGGGAAAAGCGTAATTTTGAATTCCCCTGCAAATTGCTGTTTTAAATCATTCACAGGCTTCATGCTTCATAGAAATATACCCAACGTTGAGGTTTCTCCTCTCATTCCCGTGATATCCGTATTAGAATCTGTAGAAGATATAAATCCTTGCGTTTCACTATCTAAGGCTGTATACCAGATAAGTGATACGAGCTCGTCTTGTACCATTTCTTTATGTTGGGGCTAAAAGTAATCATGATTTCATGTACATAATAGCTGTAAGGATAAAGTACCAGAACTTCAACAGATATTCTAGCTGTCCATTCGCCTCCATTTTGACCTCCCAACCGTTTAACAAATGAGGTGGTAAGTTTAAATGGGCCATCTTGTATTTCTTGGATACCAAAGTTACTTCCATCGTGCAGAAGCCAGCCGTATTTAGCTAAATTGTCTCCTTGTTCACACCAATGTCTGTTGAATGAATCAGTTTGGTTAGTTACTTCTCTTTGATCTTGAACCAAAACATGTCTTCAAATCCAATATTATATTTTCTTATAACTTTATAACTCAAATATCAAAGAGAAAACATTTGTCATGCACAAACTTACCTGATACCAACACCCCCAAGTCCCAACCGACTAGGAAAATACCACATCAAACCAGTAACTAAGGAATGAGGATCTCTAGTTTTGAGACCAAAATATGTTCCTGGTCTGTAAGTGCCCCAAAATTGCTCGGGTACACTAAAACCACTGTTGACTACAACCTGTGAAAAAAAACAGATGTTTTGAAAATCTCACTATTGTCGAAGTCTGTTTCGACTTTCTTAATACTTACGTGGGAGATTGAACGTTAACATATTTTTTTTTTTTTTAGGAAAAGCGTAGGTACATTTTTTTGGACTTTCCGTTAAGCCTCCAAGACTTGCTCTAGGCTATCCAAAAACACGGTGTCTCTAAAAGTTCGGTACAAAATCTTGCGACATATTCCTGAGGTCAAAATAAACCGACTGAGTTAAGTTGCTTGCTAACTCAGTCCAAAATTGCTCCGTTCTCGAGATACTGGCGTATTACTTTAAAAATTGATAGCCGAGGGCTTTTTGAGATGGAAAACGCGAGTAAGAAACCTTTATATTGTGGTCGTTAGAGGGCGCTATATGATGCACTTTCAATGACTCAAAATGGCCATAACTTTTTCCTCAGTGTAGTTTATTTTTTCCAGTAAGGAAATAATTGCCTGAACTATTTCAAGCAAAAAAGATACTCGTGATAAAATCCGCTAAAGTGGGCCATTATCGAGATATTTCGGTTTTAAGTGTTCGATGCCCCACCGAAAATATGCAATTTATTTGGCTGTTATGTTAAAGATAACATTTTCGAGAAAAACTGCTGGATTTTTTGAACAATTCATTTATCACTAAGTTGAGAGTCCCAATGACACATTAAGACAAGAAGTATCACATTTATGTCCGTAACATGTTTCTTATTTTCCAAAATAATGAACATTATGGTAAATTGGGGTCTTAACAATGGGTGTAAAGAACGAAATTCGCCAATTCAAGTTTGTTTTTCTCAGAATAATATTTTTTTTGCCAAAAAGAGCCAATGGTTGACAGGTAAAAATTCGGAAGTACCCAATGAATGACATTATTTTTTGATCTTACCCATGTTTGACAATTGAATGATCATACAATAATTTTTATGTTTCGATGGTTTTTGTTCACATTTCCTTGAGTTTATGAGGTATTAACATTTTAGGATTAATATCCAAACCTTATATAATTTTACGCATATCTTCATTTTTTAAAGCCAAAGGTTGACACGTCATTTCCCAATAATTGCTAACATCAGAAATTAGTTAAAAAAAAAACGCAAATTAGGTTACAAACAGGATATTATTTTGATCATATACAATAATAATTAAAAATGTGAAGGCATTTCATACAGCAGAAATAAGCCATCAGTTTGAATGCATTTTTGAAATTCATATTTTATACGATTGCCAGCTGAATGCTCGATGATTTGATTTAATTTTATTTTCGAAACATCAGTTTCATTGAGTACAAATGCGCTATTTCTAGAGGACAGAACTTTTTTCATAGCAATTACTTCGACGTCGGTGTTCGGCAAAATAGCTTCAACAGCACAGACATATTTGTGTTGCTTTCTATTTGCAAGGAACAAGACAACAACAAATTCTCCTTCCTTTACAACAGAACGGTTTGTGCGCTTTTGCATTGGGACAAGAGGAACTTCGTCTTCAGAATCGCTTGCTCATCAGAGTTTTCTTTGGTAATGTTGAAACCTCGGTTGAAACCTATATCATCTAGGCTGTCACCAGATTATACCCACTTGCCAGGATCTGAATCTGATTAATATTCTTTCTACGCTTTTTTCTTTGCTTTTTGAAGTTTTTCGGCTTTAGTATGATCTTGAATTTCTTTTTTCATTCCACTAGCCTTTTCTTCTTGTTCTTTTTTAAAATTTTCTTTGTTCTTATAGTATTGTTGGCAATTTTCAGATGTCGCAACCGATGGTATTTTATGTAACATTTGATCTCGTAATAATTGGGGTTTGTTGTTCTGTGGAGTTGCACTCTCTATCATCGGTAAAAGGGTTGGGCCTCTTTAACTCCATCATCAAATGACTGACGCTACCCAGCAGCTGGTTCTTTCCGATAGAAGATCCAACATTTGCCATATTGGTAATAGAGGACACCAGACGGGATTCTTCTTCCTTACTGAGATTCGATTGCCGTCCCATTTGTCGATGCCAAGGAGTTCTTTTTTTTGACTTTACAAATCAGGGTTATTCTCGGAATCCTATATTTCTTTGCTGCCGTAGCATATGGCATACCCTTTTCAACATCTTTTATTGCAGATTCCATATCTTGTTCAGTATAATTTAGGATACGTCGCTTTTCCCGTGGCATGATTGATCCGTCTGGAAAAAACCCAAAGGTTGACACCCTCTTACCCAAGAATTGACAGAGAGTCACCTATCGGACTAGAACAATGTATCGTTGTGAAACATCTACATGAATGTCACTGAATGATAACAACGCTAGGACCAATGGTTGACACCCATGGTAAACCATGTAATATACGGTAGTATTTTGATCTATTCTTTGACCCCCCCCCTTTCAAATGTTTTTAAACACGTGGTTTTTATCGTATTTTAGGTTAGGAAGAATAAATACTTACATTTTGTTTAGTACAAATACAAACATAACAATGTGTCTACTCTACGACCTACGATAAAAGACTCGATAATTATGAAGGATGAAATAAACTCACCTCTTTGACAATTTGGGCTAGAAATGTTTACTTTAAGGACGGATTAAAACTTAGCTTTCAAGTGATTTCTTTCAAGACTCGAAAACAATGGAGGATTAACATCTAACGTCTTCCCCACAATTCTTCTTCATTATTAATTGGTGTGGAGTATACCATCGTTTTCAAAAAGCCCAATAAAAAAATAATACAACGGAGTTATATTCGGTGAGCGTGGTGGCTATTTTACAGGAGCGTCATTTCCTCTGCCGATACATCTGTTTGGATACTCTTGATGCAAATAATTAATATTTGAAGTAAAATGTGGTGGAGCACCGTCATGCATAACCCACATGACTCGTCGAAGTTGTAATGGCAACTCCTTCTAACACATCTGGCAGCTTATTTTGTAAGTGTTCTAAACATTGACTATTTTTTTTTATAGTCAATGGTTCTAAATAATCCACAACAATAATCCGTGGCGGTAAAATGACAGGACCGATAATAAAATTGTCAATGATTCCTGCCCACACATTAATCCTAAACTCATATTGATTATGAGTTACTTTTATGGCATGGGGATTTTCATCAGCGTAAACATGTTCGCATAGTTGGTTACACCACTTCTTGTAAAACATGCTTCGTCCGTAAATAAAATTTGCTCAGAAAAATTTACATTCGGTTGTCTTTGTTCGGTAATGATCGCCAGAAACCCAATTGTTGATCGAAACCTGGAGGTAAGAGGTCTTGTACCTTTTAATGTTCTATGAACCTCTAATGTTCTATGAACTACATCCTTGGAAACTCCTACCTCTAAACCTAAAATCTGGTTCTTAATTTTGGGTCTTCAGCGATTCTTTTCAAAATGAGTTCCTCAACCTTAGGAGTCCTCATCGCACGTTTTCGTCCATAATTGACAGTTACAGGAGTGGAAGAACTAATTTCGCGAAGGCGTCTCCCCATAGCATCAAATGTTTGATGGTTTGTTGTGCGCCGATTTGGATATTTTTTTCTTCATACCCAAAAACTTTCGCGTCCAATTCCTCCACCTCAACCAAAAACCAATAGCATCAACCTTCAGCCATTTTGGAAGACGATAATTCAAACAATTCAAAATTCAACTCAGAAGTTCGCAACACCTTATTAATTTATTCTCGCCTTGGCATATCCTCACTGTAATATTTACTGCAAACCAAAGCAATACACACAATGTACTATTTTTTTGCTACAACATTATGTATGAAAAATAATCGAAATACAAAAAATTATTAGAAGTAAATAGTCTACCGGAAGCATTGAAATTGAAATGGTGCCGCAAACTGTTGGTGGTTTAGACAAACATTGAATGCATTTTTATTCCATCTTCAAACATAATGTATATCAGTATATCTCGATGTATAATTAAGACTGTGTACCGTTGTCACTAATAATAAGGAATTATTTAAAAACTCTCAACTCCATCATGAATACTTGACCAGAAACCGAACGAATCTTGTTCCTGGAAAATATAACCTCAGTTATCTGCAAAAGAATATCGAATATTTGATGAAAAAAGTTTTCGATGCACTTCCTGAAAAAGTTATTCGTTCGTAACATCCCCTTAAAAAAAATTAGCCCGTAGCCTCACAAGTTTTTTTGTGTAAAAAAGCTTCTAATACTATGGAATAATTTTTTTATGTGATAAGTCAGACATAGTTGTTTGAATAACTGAGTTTGCCTTTTGTTGTAATGATTGTTTAAGTATCTAGTTATTTATTTTGTTCTTGTTGACGATGTTCCATGCCCTTAGCGGGTTTTTCTTTGTAACTTTGTAAGTTATAAACATTGCAACGAATAAAGGGCTATCTATCTATCTATCTATTTTAGCGAAATAGATTGGATATCTCGGTGCGGCATCGAATACTAAAAACCTAAATACATATCTCGAAAATTGCTCACTTTAGCGGATTTCATCAACAATCAAGACTACTTACCTTTTTGCTTGAAAATGTTTAGGCAATTATTTCCTTACGGAAAAAAATTGAAAACTACACTGAGGAAAAAGTTATCGCCATTTTAAACCATAGGGAGTGCATTGTATAGCGCCCTCTAACGGCCACAAGTAAAAAATGTCCATATTCAGGTTTTATACCTCCGGGTACCAATTTTTGAAGTAATACGTTAAAAAATGTCCATACATTTTAAGAAATTCGATTTTTGTCTTTCTATTTTACGAAGGTGGAGGTGGTGGGGAGCAGTCAAAATGAGCGGTCTACGAAGCGTGGATTCTCATTTATTGTTTATTCAAGCTTTCGGAACTAATTTGTTCCTTCTTCAGGAAAGACAATTAGAGTAATGTGAAGATAGAGCATACAGAAAAAATAAAGGATTTAAATTGGGATTTGTTCAATCACTTGGATCACAGTCAGTATACATTCACCACTTTTTTTTTTGGACACAAACATCACTATTACCTGTTAAAACGTTAAGAGTAATGTACATGTTAACAATTGAACAAAATAAAAGAGGAAAAGAGTAAAACACATAATTAAAATAGTTTGAATTCAACGTTACGACTAGATTGGTGTGGGCGGACTAACACCATTATGACATGCATATTGTTAGCTAGGTTAAAGAACCTGTATGGTCTATCTTCACATTACTCTAATTGTCTTTCCTGAAGAAGGAACAAATTAGTTCCGAAAGCTCGAATAAACAATAAATGAGAATTCACGCTTCGTAGACCGCTCATTTTGACTGCTGCCCACCACCTCCTCCTTCATAATTGCAAGCCAGTCACGAAAACTTTCCACGTTTCAATTTTACCACACGCAGTAAGTATCTCGAGAACGGACCAATTTCGGACCAAGGTAAGTTGCTTTAAATCGGCTTAATTTGACCTCAGGAATATGTGGTGAAATTTTGTATAGACCTTCTAGAGACACCCTGTATAATACAGTTAAGTTTACAAAATTCGAGTGAATGCATGGGCATTTCAAAATGCACAATTGGATGTACCAACATACCATTTTGAAATTTTAAACACTTCAAAAAACCAAGTACAGGGTTATCTATTATATTTTGAGCCCCACCTACAGCTCTAATTATGAGTGGTAGAAAAAAAATCTGAATAAAGAAGTTTCAGGTTTTTTCAAGTAGTATCTTTTGGTGATAGCGGAAATAAAAAAAACGACTATACAACATTGAAAACATTGATGAAGTTATATCTTTTTTAATGGAGCACCCTGTATATTATTGGCTAAAATGATAGATCTTTTTCTTCTGATTCAGAATATATAATTGATGTTGGTATTTGAATCAGCCGATTTTGCGCTATTCAAGTTCAAAGTCACATTGAATCCATCCAGATAATGGTTGTTGTACCGGAAGTAGGCGTCAACTCGCTTGTTTCAAATGGAACACCCTATATATTATTACGTATTTGGATTCTACGTATGATTATAGGCAGATTTGATGTATGATGTCCTATACCTAAGTATAAGGGTTCTTGCAATATTTGGGTTTTTATTTCAAAAATTACGTTTGCAGGTTCCTAAGTATTTAAATGTAAATTTTTCGTATAAGAAAGCTTTTATTGTTCAATTTGTATCGGATTTTTTGTTGGAAACGACCTACTTTGAATGATGTTCCACAATATTCTGATAAGCATTATTACAGGGTGGCCCAAAAACAAGATGAAACATAAAAGCCAGAAAACCGCCAAAAATCAAGTTTTTCAAATGGAAATCCTCAATTTTTATCATTTTATCTTATTAAAATAAAGGTGAGCTTGTATAAGATTGTCAATTCCAAAATTCAAAAAAAAAATAATAAAAGAAGAATTTTTGGAATGGACAATCTTAAACAAACTCACCTTTATTTTCAATACTTGATAAGATAAAATCGAGGATAAAATGATAAAAATTGGGGGTCTCCATCTGAAAAAATGTATTTTTGGCAGTTTTCTTAATCTTATTTTTGATCTTATTTTTGGGCCACCCTGTAATAATAGTTATCAAAATATTTCGAAAAATCTTTTGGAGTAGGTCCATTTCAACAAGAAATCCATTTGAAACAAGCGAGTTGACAACTGCTTCCGGTATAGCCGGAAGTCACGCAACGTCACTATTATTTCATTTGAAAAGAGCATCTCCGAAAATCTCTCCCTACAAATTTTCAGAATCCGAATCGCTTTATTTCCCGAAATATTCTGATGGGCCACTTACTATGGCGTACCCTGTATATTTGGACTCAGAAAAAAAACATCTATAATTTTGACCATCAATATACAGGGTGTTCCATCAAAAAAATATAACTTAATCAATTTTTCCAATGTAGTTAGGTCGATATTTTTTTTCCGCTATTACCAAAAGCTACTACCTACCTACGTGAAGAAACCTGAAACTTTTTTATTAAAAGTTTCTTTCTACCACACATAATAAGAGCTGTAGGTGGGGGTCAAAACATAATAGATAACCCTCACCCTCGCCTGTACCTTATACTTGAAAACCAAAATTTGTATGCTTTTCTGACTTTATTAAATTTGATATGATAATTTAAACCAAACGGTCTGTTTCATCGTCACACAGCAAACATTTAGGAACTTTCCATTGAAAAAAAAACAAACTACATATTTACTAGCGCTACAATGTCCTATTTTAGTAAAACGAAAATGCGGTTTAATCAATGAAATTATGAAAAAATCATTTGTCTACCAACTTTGGATCTGGTAGCGATCAGGGATGCTTGATTTGGTAATAATGGTAAAATAAAACATTCAAAGTAGAAAAATTCACGCCAACAAGCAAACTAATCAAAATCTTAAATCCAACCGCAAAACACTTGCTTCAAGTGTGTGTGAAAACCAGGTGTAATCAACGAGTAATCATGTGTAATCCATGAAATCTGTACGTGTAATCTGTGAAATCTTTGTTAAATGCATGTAACATTTGTGTAATCAAGGCTACAGTGTTGTAGTCTAGTGCAGGCAGAAAAAACAAAAATAAGTATTTGTTTTAGTGGTTAATGAAATTGAAGTAACTATTGGACTTTTAAAGATACAGAAAAAGGCTTTACACAGAATGAATAAATCGAAATTTTATAATTAGCTACAATTTTGGCTCCGATTAAATCGATTATATTATTACAAAATAAAAAGTTTGGCAACGTCGTTCACAGGAATTCATAGCTTAGGCGTCTTTCTCGGCGTCTTTCTTCCGCGCGTTTGTGGCTCCGTGGATATCATAACTTAACCTCGAATCTCAAAAACACATGACAAACCTCGTGACAAACCAACCAGAGTTTTGCCGTTTCGTGAAGTTGAATGAAAGTGCTCTTGAGGTGGTGCAATAGCAACGTTGACGTACTTGTCAGCAATGTTAAACCGCAATAGCAACATTCATTAGTTGCCAGCAATTTCACAGCGAGTTTGAAATAAGTTCCATCGAACATTGAAGTTGTTGTAGAAAAATACTACTCTGTTATTTATGAAAATCAGTGGTACGTAGGAAGAGTTATAGAACAAATGAATAGCGAAACTTTTAAATTTAAATTTTTGAAATCGGATTCGGGTTTTTTTATTTGGCCCAAATCAGAAGATGTGGCTGTTGTTCAAGTTGTTCCTGTTCAATATATATTTTATGGTCCCATTGATTTGGTTGGAAACGACCCATTCCAGATCACCAGAAATGACCTGGTTCAAATTCAAAAACATCATAAAATATATAAACAAAAATTAAATTTGTAACCAACATTCGCATCGAGATTCAACTCACCTCTGTTATCACTTGATTATTATTTCAGTAGAGAATGTATGATGATTTTCGATATCGTAAAAATATTTTTGGTTCACTGTTTTATAATTTAAAATTATATTATGGGATGGGTTAAAGTATGGAAATAGCGATAAAACCTCGGGTAAAACAGAGTGATCATATCAACACAAAAATCCACCGTCTCCATACTTCAGTACCTACCACTTGTATGTTCATTGCCCTTTGTTAGTTTGGTTTTTTTTTAGATACATTCAATAATAAAACTAACTATGAAAAATGTCTGGTTTATTTTATTTTATTACACACCCCACATACTGTGATATGTCATTGCGATATATCACATCTAGTCCAGTAACCATATACATCAGACCTTCCGTTAGATCCGGTGGTTCTGATTTTTTGAAGACATGTTTATGATGTTGGCCCAATGAATAATCCAAGTTTTCGACCTCGAGCGCCGAACGCAACATTTAGAACAGTAAATCTGGCACTTTGGGTCCCATCAAATGACCCCCGCTCTGATTTTTTGTTGTTATTAATCCATTAGAAAAGCTTAAATTCAAAAAGTTGTATCCCCCTGTCCCCCCGTTTTTGAGAAACTCAAAACCATTTTGAATTTGAATTTCTGGCTAAACCGTAGGTCGCACAAAAAAATGTATTGAACAAAAAATGAAGACAATCAAAGTTTCTACAATTTTTGTCTCCACTAAAATAGCTCTAAAGCTTACCGTAACAAAGTTAAAGGGCGCCAAAGTCGACAAATGCAAATTTTTTGCATTTTTGAGGGTCAAATAAATTTTTTTAGCGTCGCAAATTTTATATGTATGTACCTATGTATCATGAAGAAACCTACAAAATTCATTTGCATTTTTTTTTTCTACGACGCACTTTTCGCGAGATATATTGCATTCAATGTCAAAATGTGCATATTATGTGAGTTGCATGACATCGATAACCGACGATATAGTTTGCTTCCCGTAACCCGAGCCGTAACCTTTCAGAATTATTAAAACGTCTCATTAAAACGTAAAAATTCAAAAAACTTGGAAGTAAAATGATTTTGTGTAATAATATGAGGGCAAAGCAAAGATTTTTGTCTGACTCCGGAAGATTTTTTAACAATAAAAACCAGCTGCTTAGTGCATGTAACTGGGGAAATTGAAACTTCTCCCAAGATAATGTGAATAATCACCTACCTGCATTAAAATCTGGCTTGAACATGCGTAGGAATCTCATATCCATGCATTTAAACGACAATTAATTAAATATGAATGTTAATGAATGCACGATGGAAATCATTTGCACTATACCTAAATATGCAAATATTATTTTTAACCAAATCAAGCAATTAGTTTTCTTCTTTTCGTGAACATTTGTGCGTTGAAAAAGTTATGTACATTTGTTTTCAAGATTATAAAAATTAAAATTAAATACGATTAAAATGAAATAATTAAAATTATCTATTGCCAAAAATATTTTATTTCATCAGTTGCCCTACCTGTGTCATTGATACTTTAATCAATCAGCAAGGCCTGAATTTTCCGAAGAAAATAGGTCTAGAGGGTCGAAATTCTCACCAAACGATAAATGTATATGGTAACTAGTCTTTAGATACCTTCCAGGTAGGCATCATAATAATATAATATTCTATTATGTAAACATTTCCAAGTGTGAAAAAATAAATAAATAAACTTTGAAAATCTGTATCTTGTAAACTATTAGGTCTACAGAGACCATTCTGTAGACCTAAATTGTAGCAAATTTAGTCTACTTTAAAAAAGTGTTTTATAGTCATAATCGAAAACTTGATCGTTCAGGGTTAAAATTGACAAAAACTGGATAAAAGGAAGAAGTTTTGGATTTTTTTTGATATTTGACAATGTTGCGTTTGGTGCTCGAGGTCGAAAACTTGGATTATTCATTGAGCCAACATCATAAACAAGGCAGCAAAAAATCAGAACTACCGGATCTACCGCAAGTGAAGTCCGTGCATTATGTGTGTAATCCAAGGTGTAATCATACGTAAATATGTGAAATCTGTATTTTAATCATGTAAAGCAAGGTGAAGTCCGTGTAATCTCTGGTGAATTCCGTGTAATGTCAGGTGAAGTCCGTGTAATCTCTGGTGAATTCCGTGTAATGTCAGGTGAAGTCCGTGTAGTCACTCAATATTTTGTAATCTGGTGTACAAAATTTTGGCAGCGAGAATAACACACTTCAAAAAGTTGAACAGACTTCGCATATTAAGTTTTCAGTTTAATAATTATTGTCACGGTTATACAATGGCATTAGCGAGGGCATTAGGTATATGAAGAAGAAGAGAAGGTTGCTCTTCTCCTAACAAAGCGGTTTCTCAATCCCTTACCCTTTTCTCATCAAATGGTGTAATAACTCTAGTCTGCAAATAACCCATGGTTCCAAAAACAATTGTTACTCCTAAGACCGACACAAACGCGAACTGTTTCCAGTAAGAAAAAATACTTTTTTGGGGTACTCTAATATGAGCACTACTTCCATTGCTACTGCTGCTGTTCCTGCTCTTGTCTTTAGATTCCAACAAAGGTTTCCTTTGTCTAGCCATTTGTAGGTGCTAGAACTTTTTGAACATTGAAGAAAAAAGGTTATCACAGATTATTTTCTTATCTTTCGAAAAAAACATGAAATTATGTTACTAATGATGTGTTTACTTTTTGATCTGGAATGTTAGGTTAAGTGCTTTCAGTGTCCCTGAGATATGAACACATGGAGACGCTTGTCGGAGTGTCAGGCTACGCTGAAGGGAATAGGTACATGGAAATAAACAGAAATCTTGTTTTGTTCAGTTCTAACTCTGCTTCATCTTTCATCTACCATATACCCATTTTGCAACTAGAAAGCTCTATTTCACTATATAAATATTTATCTATTCTTATGTCCACAAAAATTGTTTTCCATATGAAAGTTCCGAAAAGTCTTGTTTTTCATATGGCGCTTGAGCAGGGATTCTGTGTTGTTAGACCTGTCCCGCATAAGGACATATCATATATAGAGCAGGGACATGAAAGGTGAGAATATTATAGTTTGACGCAACTTACCTACTTACCAAGTTGCAAGCACTTATACAGGGCTTTTCACTTCAAACTCCGCACGTCAATATCTCGGAAACGAATAGGAATATTATTTAATTTCTGTAAAAAGTAGTCAATGTATGGGGTCGAGTAGTTATTTTTCACAGTTAAAAAAATTCGACGCCTACCAAGAGTATACAGGGTGTTTCCTAAAGATTGGTAAAAAATTCGTTGTGTGATTCCTGGGGTATTTTCATGAAAAAAAGTTCCTATAAACATTTGCCGAAAAATGCTTCCTAAGGGAGCTACGCCCCTTTAAATAGGGCACCCCGAAGACGGTTTTTCCTCAATATTTCCGAAACCTTACATACAAAAATCATGAAATTTGGTACATCATACAAACTTTTAATGCTGAATGAGAATTTGAGCTCAGAATTTCAAAATTTTAATCAGGGGCGTACCATACTGGCGGGGTTAAAGGTTAAAAGAATCCAATTTTCTCACGACGCATCGAAAATATTAATCGATTGCAGGGACTTTGAAATTACGCGCATGCTAAAGTACATGTTATTTTTTAACTTTTTTGTTATTCAGTCGAACTCATTTATTCTACTCAGTTTTGAGATATACAGTGTGTCCAAGATATCTAAGGATGTCTATCATGGGGATGCGTATTTTGATGCTTAACAAAATGCCGTTTTGAAAGCCAAGAAATTCCGACTAAGTCCGAAATTATCCGAAAAAAAACGAAATTTTTCAAAATTGTTTTCATTTTTTTCTGACAACATTTGAAGAGATATTTTGAAATGAATGGAACTTCTTCATAGCCACTTTCTGGCCTTTACAAGATAGCGTTATTAAATTGAAGAACCGACGTTTCGTCTATGAGCAGCCATCATCAACTTTGTTTTTTTAAATACGGACCTGGATTTTTTATGACGGATTTTGAGGGCCTCTTATGTTCCTAAACCAACATAAGCTGAGCTGAGGAAATGATTGCAACACGTACTTTACTGAATCTCGAACCATTTGAACCACTTGTTGACATTTTGTTTATAATCTTATACGCATTAAGTTCCAGAGCAATAATTTGATTCGACTAATTCATACTGATGTCGCGATCAACTAATCAAAATAATCAAAGATTACAAACAATTTTTCATAAGAAAATACGGTAGTTATTTACAAAACAGAGTTTTCTGCAATTGCAGCATTACATTAATATCATTTTATTATAAAAGGATTATATTCAATTTTTTTTTGCATGTTCTGTTGCTTATAAGAAATATGAATAATTAACTTCCGGAAAATAAGCATCATCGTTTTTTATCATTTTTGAGAAAAAAAACAAAGAATCCACAAGGTCTCTCGCTAGCTGTTTTTTCAGGTTAGTTTTGAATTATGTCGCTCACGCGAGAACATAATATTCAAAAATGATCTTAATGTTTTGGCTAATGTGCCACCATCAAAGTCTTATGCATTCAAGGTAACCGGAGAATTTGTGAGCAAAAATGTTTTTTTTTTCAGTATAAATAGCCGTTTTTTCCATCTCAGCCAGAGATTTTGTACTCTCTTTAAACCCTAAAAAGTGTCTATTTGAACAAATTTGCCTAGAACAGTGATAGTTTTATGGAAAGAAACCGTTTCGTGGACTCTGTTACATCGCCGAAAAAATGTAATCCGGATTTCTCAATTTCGGACTCTGTTGGTTTTTTCCCCGGTTCTCAATATACTAAACGACTCGAACTCTTTCGTTCAAATAATGAGACAAATAACCTGGAAAGAAGACAGAAAAGTAACAACAAATCAGAGCCGGTTTTTTTCGCAACTGATTCCCGGATCAGAACGCGTTTAGATCAAGATAATAATCACGTGACGTGCTCAAAAGAACGAATCATGTGACAATGGATCATGATCAGAAAAATCGATTCGAAAGAATGCGGCTCAGAAATACATGTACGTAATATTTCCGAGATAACCTCGCGGAAATCGGGAATATTCTCGAGATATAAATTGTGATCAATCTCGAGATATAAGTTCAGGATTAATCACCAAATATAGCTCCAACGTATTCCCGAGGTAATTTCCCAAGTCAGGAATATTCCTGGGATAATTTCCTGAACCGAGAATATTTCTGAGATACAGAGTGACCCATTTGAAAGCAGGCCACCCCCATAACATTTTTATTTATGAAGCGATTTTGACGATTTCTTTTTTGAAATGTGGAGAGTGGAAAGGCGTCATGTTTTTTCAAAATTCGAGGCCTACTAGATCATATTTTAGAGGCTGAGAAATCCAGTATTCATATTAGCGTTTTTTTTAGAAAAAAACTGTCTACGCCACTGGATTTGTCATACCCTGAAATGGTTTTCTACCAAATTTCATGAAAAAATATTAAATATAAACATTTCATAGATATTTTCATGTCAAAATACAATGAAAACAGATAAACGAGACTGACAAAAAAAACAGGAAAAAAATTACACACAGAAATAATATTTTTGAATTGAATATTTGTTCATGAAATTTGGTACAGATCCATTTCAGGGGATGAAAAATTTAGTGGCGTAGGCAGATTTTCTCCCCAAAAATCGCTTATATGTTTTCTGGATTTTTCAGCCTCTAAATATGCTCTAGTAGGCCTTGGTTTTTGGAAAAAACTGGGCGACGTATGGCCTCAAAATACAACTTTCCCCTCTCTACATTTCAATAAAAAATCGTCAAAATCGATCAATAAATTAAAAAGTTATGAGGGTGGCCCGCTTTCAAATGGGTCACTCTGTATAAGTAGAGAACATTCACGAATTTTGAGAGGGAGAATAAATTTTCACCCTCCAGATCTTCCGCATTAGTGTTCCAAGAGCAATCATCGACAGTGCGATTGGAGTTCATTTCAGGCGTTCTAAAGTGATCGATGCACTCTTGAAATGGGGGACGACAGATTTTTTTAACACGTTGCTGGACTTATTGTTTTAATTTTATGGGGAGTTTGGTTCTTGAACTATCCTTATACTCTAGTTATTTTTCAAAAAACGTTCTCATTTTTAACCCGAACTAATTCCCTCAATACCTATGTAGCTATTAGCTAACTACCTTATATCCCTGGACAGTATAAGTGTAGGCTACATAGTATAAAGATGAGAACCATTGGTTTGATCACTTTTGCGTTTGGCAAATTGATAATGGCCCGGGTTTTTATTAAGGTATATATAATAGTTGTATTATTGAAAACTCACTGAACAAATAGATATCCTGGTTTTTTTTTATAAAGAAAAATATATTCCCTGAGAAAAGATGAAGAATTCTATGACAAAATTTGCTATCTTCGTAGTTGTCCTCCTATCCTCCTCCATATATAATGAAGGATATATGAATCAATTAAATTTTTATCAGTTAGTTCAGGTTTAGAACTAGATTTGAAGGGAATCTGTTATATTACTATTTCACGATAAAAGGCCAAGTTGGCTCTTGGTTAATTTTATTTTTATAATTTTTATTTTTTCTACAGACTAAATTTTGTATCGTATATGTATTTGGATTTTTGGTCTATTTGCCCGCTGAGTCATAACCACATCCGGGGACATACTGTATGAAAAATCTCAGAGAAGTTTAAAAATTACAGGAAATTGCAAATTGAAGCTGTCAAATGACAATTCAACATCAAATTATTATTTATCTTATCACCCCAAAACACCTACGTACATAGTCACCGGATTTTGTGCAAGAATTTAATTCAGAAGTAAGAGGTGGTGGGGAGCAGTCAAAATGAGAGGTCTCCAAGTAACACATAGGATGGCGCTTTATATCCGAATTGCTTTATAAATGATTTATAACTGCTTCATTTATGACTATATGGAGTTATTCCAGAATCTCAAATTACCAATTTGCTTAAATGATATTTTGGTTTTTTAATTTAGTTCTTTAAGCCGTTTAAGAACATAATTTGAGAGCTGCTATAAAGTAACTTTTTAATTGTTCTATAAAGACATCCATTATGATTTTTAAGCTATATACCTGCTTTGTAAACATGCCCAAGATCCTCTTACACAGACAAATGATATCTTTATAGATGTTTTATAAAGATTATCTAAACGCTTATATGCCATTTAAAGAGACAGATTTCCTATTTAAGCAAAATGGCGTCGTGAAATACCACTACACAGGCTGTCAAGAAGTGTCGACGCTTCTATATAGAGTATAGAGGTATATTTAGTGTTTTAGTTTGTGCCACTTAATTTGCTGTCAAGATGATAAAAGATAACGATTTAAAGAATTGGAAAAACCTGAGGAAATCAGGACATTTCAAACGAAGGGTACAAGAAAAAGTTGCTGAAGCTGAGAAAATGTCCGTTGAGATGATGATGGTTATTGAAACTTCCTCCAACGTAGAACCAGTAGTGGTTGCTGGTTCTTCAAAATCAACTGTTTCCCGTCTTCAAGAATATGATTATGAAATCAAGCAGCAAGATATTGGTGATGATATATGCTCATCGGAGGTCGGAGGGTTATGAAGAACATCAATCAGTTGTGAACAAAGATGAAGATTTCAATTACACAATTAATGCTCAAACTGAAATTAACGAAATGTCAGAATTGGAGTTGAATTATCAATTTAGGAATAACTTAAGATCATGGGCAATTGATCATAAAATAAACCATGTTGCTCTGAAAGAACTATTGAATATAGTTGGTGATCGATTTTCAAGTGTTACATTGCCAAGAGATCCAAGAAGCTTTTTGATGACTCCCCGTGAAGTAGTTAATATTTCAAAAATTGGCACTTCTGGAGAATATTGGCACCATGGGGCCAGAAATTCACTAAGAAGTGCTTTGAAGCATGTCAGTAATATTCCATCTATAATTTCTTTGAATGTCAATGTTGATGGCTTACCATTATATAAAAGCTCAAAACAGGAATTTTGGCCAATCTTATGTAACATTTATGAGCTACCAGAAATTAAACCAATGATTATTGGAATATTCTATGGAAATGGAAAACCATCCGACTTGTCAGCATTTTTACAACAATTTGTGGATGAAATGAAAGCGTTGATTGAAAATGGAATAATGTTTGATAAAGAAGATGGTGGTACAACTCAAGTGAATATCCGCATCAGAGCCTTCATATGTGACTCTCCTGCAAGAGCATTTATTAAAGGTAATTAATTAATCTTTTTGTAAGAAAAATATTGTTTAATAGATATTTGTTTCTAGGAGTAATGAATTTCAATGCAAAGCATGGCTGTCAAAAATGTACTACAGTTGGAGAATATTCCTACATATCTCATTGTACATATTTTCCAAGAACCAGTTGCGAAAGGCGTACAGATGAAGGTTTTCGGAACAATAAATATGTTTCTCACTATAAAATCGCCACTCCACTCCTTGAGCTTCCCATTGACATGATAAAAGATTTTCCCGTTTCAGATAGCTTACATTTGCTGGACTTGGATATTATGAAAAAAAGTTTAATTGGTTGGAGAGATGGAAGTATTGGTACATACCGGACTAAATGGTCTGTAAGAATTTCATGTCAAGTTTCGGATTTTTTAATGAGCTGCAAGTTGCCTAGTGAAATTCATAGAGCTGTGAGGAGCTTGGATTGCTTAGCACATTGGAAGGGAGTCGAATTTCGAACATTCCTGTATTATATTAGTATAACCATTTTAAATGATGTCTTGCCTCACGATATATATCAAAATTTTTTGACTTTTTTTTGTGCTGTCACCATATGTTCATCAAAAACTCATTTCAAATTTTTAGATTTAGCTGAAAGGTTAGTAGAGCATTATTTGGAACATTACAGAGATTTTTATGGAGAAGATTATATGACCAGCAATGTTCACAATCTTTCGCATATGGTTGATGATGTTAGAAAGTTTGGAGAACTCATTTCCTTCAGTGCATATCCTTTTGAAAGTAAATTGTATGAAATAAAAAATTTGATTCGCAGTGGAAGTCGTCCACTAGTGCAAATTGCGAAGAGATTAGGTGAATTTGAATCAGGAAAAGCAGAAAATGTTAAATCAAAAAAATGTAGGTAACTCGTTTCCAATTTTGAGTCAGTGCATTGGCAGCAATATGTACAAAAAGATTGACCCAGGTACTTTTATACTAAATGCAAATAAAGAAAAGGATCAATGGGTTTTGTTAAATAACAAAAAATTAATAAAAATGTTGTATGTCGTGAAAATGGATGGAGACACTTTTATATATGTGCCATTTGTTGACAATTTGCAAGATTATTTTACTTGTCCCATTAAATCTTCATTTCTTGACATTTATTCAACAAAAATAATAAAATTGAATATTTCTGGCATGTACTCTCTCAAATCTATAATGTGTAAAATGGTAATGATAAAAAAACAATGTGAGGTCATATTTATACCACTATTGCATACAATTAACTTGATGTAGAGTTTGCTGACAATATGTATTTTGTTTTTTAGAATAATTTATTTATTTTTCAATATATTTTTTGGAGGACCATATTTTATTGTATTGTATGTAGTATATGCAATTCATGCGAATATTGAGCAATAAAACTACATTTTTGAAAATATTGGTTTTAATTATATAAAAAATAGATATCAAGCAAAATATATCCCTAAAAATCACAACAGAAAAAAATTGCTATTTCTGTTAATAAGAAAATCAGTCCATGTCCATTTATTTGGAGAATAAGCGCTTCTACCTATTATAAAAAATATAAAATAAACAATTTGATGATTAACACAACTAAGTTAAATTCTCAATAATTCAAAACGAAACAAAAATAAACTAACTTTGGCATTAGGGAAAAAATTGAATCCAGTGAAGTTAATCAAGACGAGTTATAATCAAAATTATTTTCTTCCTCGCCACCATCCAGAGAATCACTATCACCATCAGTTTCAACATTGTTTCTTATTGGCGACTGCAGGGTTGCTATGGATGAATTTGCAGCATCTGCAGTCACATGGGGTTTATATTGTAATTTTTGAGGTCTTCTTTTACATCTTGATTTGCGAGATCCTTTTGTCTGATTTCGTTTTCCAGCATTTTTTAGTATGTTTTTAAAAAAAACTTCAACATCTTCAATGCTGAAATTTTTATCTGCCATAAGTACTAGTTTAAAGAACAGCATGTGGACTTTATGGTAGATTTTGAAGGGTACCTTATTTTTTCCTTCTCTTGAGCCGCCAGCCCAGGAACATGTTGTTAGGAATTCTCTGGTGAATAAACGATCAACAAGTGAATAGCAGACGTTGAGTCCATATTCATTCCCAGATTTTCCGCAGAAAATGCTAAGTTTCTCGAGAAGTCTTGTCTCAAAATCTAAATTCTCGAGATTTTGTCATGTCAATGAATAGGTAATATTTGGTACACTATCTTCTCATCAAACCTTACACCTGATGCAATTTTCAACAAAAAAAAAACGATAATTAATCCCAAAAATTATAGTTATCTGATACAACATCAATACCTTTGGTATAATGATTAATGAAGAGGAAAACATAGATAAGGTACTTACTACAACTTCTTCTCGAACTTCTTGATGGAGCAATTACTAGATACAATATCTGTATGCGTGAATTAATCGAATTTGCATTAACAATGTATCCTAACAGAAAATACACACTTTTAAAGGTTAGAGAGATATACTTCTTCTAAACAGCTGATTTACGAGCAAAAGGAGAGATAACAGCCATATAAAAGAGTTTATAACATATACTTGTATATGGTTTATAACAACCTATATTTGCCGAGCAAGCGTCTTTTTGAAATGCGCCGGTTCGAGCCGATGGCACTGATTGCAGTGTTGTCATGTTCCAAAGTTTTCGGGTAAAACACCTGATAAAATAAAATGATTCATTATTGGTCATTGCGTTAACCTGCGTGTGCGTATTTTGTAATATAATTATATTATGAACAATAATTATTGATCTGATCAGAATTGAGAAGAAATTGATTAAAGACCAGCGAGGCGCGAGTTTATGTGTATCATCTAATTCCGATTCATTTACGGCCTTATAGGTATGAATGGAAATATAACTCTAAGTATGAGCACGGAAAACAAATAGGTAGTTAATAGAAGACATGAAGTGAGTATTATCAATTTACCATAGTATAATAAACAATGTTTATTATACTATGAATTTACAGCAAGTTCGATAGTGGGGTAGAGGACAGAAGAAAAATTCTGGAAAAAATAGAGAATTTTTCTTCTGTCATCTAACCCAATAACGAACATGCTGTATTAGTTAATCAAGGACACGAACTACAATAATTCACATTATCAATTTACTTTTAGTTACACTCACAAACGTGGAAAGCGGACTAGGCAGCTAGGTATTACTACAGTGACTCGTAGTTTATCGAGTCACTGTAGGTCATAGATATAAGAGAAAAAAATTGTAGGTATTACTACAGTGACTCGGTATTACAATACATGTACAGCTGGTTCGAAAAAAAAACTGGTATTGTTCATAGAAATGTTTAAAAAATTGAGCAGTGTGATATTTGTTTTGACAAAACTATACAACAGTGACATGTCATTCAAGTGAAAAGTTTGGGTATGTTATGATGTATGTATGTGAATAGTTGATTTAAATCAGGTAGATTTGAAAATTTTGATACACATAATCGATCAATTCAATATTTTCGCTTTTATTACTTTCTCATTTTTATAAACATTTCTATGAGTAATACCAGTTCTTTTTCGAACCAGCAGTACATATGTATAGTTAGGTACTTACTGATTACATGTCAAAAATTATGTTAAAAAATATAATAATATAGCGGAAATGAGCTATGATAATAAAAGTCTGGTAATAGTGGCGGCGTATATACGAGGAGGTCCAGAGGGCACGGCTCCTTCCCGAAACATTGAGATTATAATACAAAGTTGTATGTAGATAACGCAGGAAAAAAAAAGAAACCTCATCAATTTTAGGGTATCATAGACTTGTTTGGTTTTTTATAGTTGTAGGTTGTAGGTATACTTATAAAGAAGTTAAATGCAAATTTTTGTTTCCTTATGAGCCTATTTTTACGCCACTGATTGGGATCTTCAATCTGCATGATAGAACCAGAAGTTTGAGGAGTTGATTTATCAACATTAATGATCACAAATGCTCCTTATAATTATCGGCAACGGCTCAAACACCATCCATTTCTGACACTAGTATGCACATAGCCATATTAAGGAGATAAAAAATAGGTATAAGCTTTTAAATTGCTTCTTCATAACCAATCAGTCATTCTTAGCGACTCCATATTGTTTACTGAAATCTAATGTTGAGTGATGAAACGACATTTCATTAGCAAAATAAATTAAGTTTTGGTAGTAAATTAATACATTCTAATCATCAAAATTATTGGAATTCATACAAAATAGTTGTTTCGGATGAATTTATTGAAAAATTATTGATTTTTATGAAAAAAAAAATTCAAAATAATTTCTAAAAATTTAGGAAAATGGTCAATTTTCTAAATTTTGTTGGCGAGTAGTAATTTTACGAGGTAGCATACTACATAATTACAATAAAATTTTTCTGGCATGTTGTTTTTAGGTACTCCCGCATGCCCTTTTAGCTTTTTATACATAACTCGTTCATATAATTCCATATCCTGTAGTCGCCATTCTGAATGGCTACTCCTACAACCTCTGTAATCATCAAAATGTTTTTTTTGAGTTTGAATTTAAGTGGAGTAGGAGATATTTCTTGAACCATGGCATATTTAATCGCGTAAATCGCAATCATTTCTTTTTTAAAAAACAGTTACATAAGTGCCATATAATAATACTTACACATCATTATTGCAATTTAAGAGTAAGTTTAAACTTCACTATATAGATGCTTTATATGTTCTTTATAACGGTGATGGTAAGCGCTATACTTAGTTCAAGACGTTATATAGTGGCTATATATTAGGCACTTATACGCCTTAAAAGAGTTATATAGAAGTACTATAGAATGGTTTTTTTAGAACATTTAGTAACACTTTTATATAATAGCTGAGTAAAGTGGTCCCTTTAAGACCAATAGCAGCCATATAAGTAATATATAATTGATTATCTAACCTTTTATAGCATCGTTTTACTCTATAAACTAGTGATATAAACGTTTGTATAACCTTTATAAATCTTTTTGTGTTACTTGCGCTACGATGCGTGAGTTCAAATATATTGTTTTTTCGAGCATTCGGAACTAATTTGTTCCTTTTCAGGAAAGACAATTAGAGAAACATAAAGATATAGCACATACAGAAATAAAAGATTTAACATAGGAGTTGTTCACTCTAGACCGAGCTCTAGACCGTTGTTGAAGTATTTTATTCAAACAACGCTCTCTAGACAATGACTTGTATCATAGTATTATGCATTAACCACTTGGACATATACACATCACTATTACTTGTTAAATACGTTAAGAATACTGAAATGTTGACAATTAGACGAAATAAAAGAGTAAAACACAATTAAAATAGTTTGACTTAACAGTAACAAACAGATTGGTGTGGACGGACTAACAACTATCAAATTTAATTATTTAAAAATATCGAAAATCAAATTTCAATTGCAACCTGCAGTCTCTCTCTCGGAAAAAAAGCATTTCCGGACCTTTATTTATATCCCAAAAATCATGTTCTCTTCATGAATCTCTCATCATTGCTTGGGGTTTTTCGTGGAGACCCGGAAAAATGTATTGCATGAATATGTTGTTAAATCTTGATATGACCCTCGACATTCCATTCTGATATATCATTGGATTGCTATTACGCCGCCAATTGTAGCGGCCATGAAAGTAGACGACGACAGCTAACTTCATATTTATGTCTGAAAAATAATAACATAACCTATACATTTTCATGTTCTAAAAGTACCTTTTTCAAGAAAATTCTGTTTTTTAAAGAATAATGACAGACACTTTTAAAAAAGTCGCTGGATTTTGTTCCAACTGTGGATCTATTTTGCCCCCCTTGAGAGACACAGGTGGTCTGACTTGTTATACATGTCACAAAAACTTTGAAGCAAACGGTGAGTTTATATTTGTTTACTTGAACTACTTATCCTTATACCTAGCCTGTCATTTATCAAAAGAAAAGTAACTCTATTGACTTATAGTGTTTTCGATTGGGAAAACAAGGGTTGCACTGGGCTTGACCTCGGGCAAAACCAGTTATGATGAAAATTTGCTCTAGGGCAATCCCAATCGAACATACATTTTTCAACGTGTGCTATAATACTGCACGGTAAAATTAAGATTGAATTGAAATTGGAATCATTAAACTTCTCTAATCTAAATTATGTTGTCTCTGCGTAGCGGCTGAAGTGACTCTAAAACTAAACTAATTAGAAGTCCATTTCTCATTGCCAAATGACGAAATCTTGAGACCAATCAATAGTTTTGTATTATATAGATCATAGATACTATAGGAAACATTTTTTTGAGAAATTAGGTATATGCACCAGATTTTAAATGAAATTCATTCAGTTTTGAGTAGGTACTAGTTTTCCATAACTCGTCAACGCCAGTATTTCTTTTTTTCCGGCACTACTAGATTCCAACAATAATAACTAACTCGAAATCTGTTGTCCACTCACAGAATCAGCTCACGCGACGTTTATATCCACCATTTTTCATGTTTTTTTTCAATTTTGCTAATGCACTGAAATTGCACTATACCAGCACGAGCTCAAAGACCTTGTGCCGAAAAATCTGCACTGAGTGCAAAACTCATTGACCCGGTTTCCCAATCGAACATACAAATCCGCTCGATTTCTACCAATCGAACATAAATATTGCCCGAGTGTTGCACCAGTGCTGCCCGATTTTACCAATCGAAAACGCTATTAGATTGTTTATTTCAGTGCTCATAGACAAAGACGCCCTAGTCAAATACACCATCCATTTCAACTCGAAATCATCAAAATTATCCAAATCATCAGGAAAAGCAGTCGATGAAGAGGAAGAAGGTCCAGTTGTCGAGAGAAAATGTCCGAAATGTGGCAATGAAAGAATGTCCTATGCCACTCTACAATTAAGATCAGCAGATGAAGGCCAAACTGTTTTTTACACTTGTACTAAATGTAAATATAAGGAAAGTGAGAATTCCTAGAAAAATACTAAAATATATTTTGTAAAATGTGCTTTATTATCTAAAATTATTCCAATTCAATCACAGATTCTCCCGTGCTCGTCATTTTACTTTCATAATAGTTGATGACAACTTCGGGACATCTCACGTTGGCTTGACTTGCAGGAACTAAGTCTGCTTCTTTGCAGTTTTTCCACATCATGAGGAAAAGTAGTTCTCCGCTCGCATCAGTAGCACCTACTATTTTTTCTGGTTCTAAACCTCTATCGAAACCTTAAATTTAATGAAAGAAAAATAAAAATTGGAATAAACAAGCGTTGATTTCTCACACCTCTTGGTCTGTTGTCCTCACTTATATTCTTGGGTTTCTTTTCCTCAGTCGTCACTACAGATTCTTTTAGTTTCACTTCATATGCAGAAATGAGGTCTGGACAGTCTAGGTGTTCTTCTGGCTCCCAAGTATTATCTTCACTAAAAAAAGATAAATTGCTTGAGCAATATGCGCGTTTTTCTGAAAATAAAATCATTGAAAAACATTAAAAACCACATAGGTACAGGAGATTTCGAAAGCTCTTAAGGATTGAAGCACTATCAAAGTACGTACTCACTATATCCCTTCCATTTCAACAAGTACTCAATTTTTCCATTTCGTGTTCTTTTATCCAAAATTTTTTCGACTGAGAATTCTTCATTGGGTTGATCTGATGAGGATCCTCCTTCAGTTGAATGCCTGGCTGGAAAATATAGGAAATATAAATTTTCAAAATTCCAGATTTACGTTGATGCATTACTCTTAACCATTGGAATATCAATATTTCAATAAATTGTTTACTTCAAAAATAAAAACAAACT